>VWZK01003437.1:238187-299187 GCA_013396935.1 Baryphthengus martii
TTACCTTTCCAAAAAAGGTTATCTTAAAGGGAAAAAAAAAAATTAAAAATATCATCTTCTTTTTTTTTTTTTTTTTTTGGCATTTTACCCTCTTTGGGTGAAATTCTGACTTGGTGGCAGCGCTGCCATTGGTGAGTCACGCAGCTGAGTGTCACATCTGCTCCATGAAGGTGGTGGCTGAGGCAGCATCATTTTCTGTGACATGCAGCCCTGCATGGCACGGAGCCGACCAGGACCCAGCCATGGAGATCCAGAAAGGATGGGGTGAGCCCGGGACCACCCACAGCAGTGGGATGATGCTCGCTGAGGGAGGCAGCTCTGTCCCTTTTCTGTTGAGATGTACACCTAAAACACCCTGGGCTGGGCTGTAGGTACTGGAAACAGCAGATCCAACCCCAGAGAGACGCTCACAAGCGATACCCTAAATCAGGATGATTCAGACATCATTTTGGGGTGGGAGATGCTCTCCCAAGCTCTTCAAAGTCACTCGGTGCTGGGAAAGGAACTGCTCTACCCATGAGGGGAGGTCCTGGAGCTGCTGAGATCCCGGTGTACTGTGAGGTGCTTGGGAAGAGATCCTGGAAAACAGCCTGAAGTTTTACTCCCTCATCTTCAGATGTCTCTTGGGCTCAGCTCAGTAAAAGTTGCATTTCCTTAAGCTGAGCCGTGCTTAGCCCGTTGCTCCCTAAAAGGCAGGAGTCGGTGTTTCATTTTCAGAATTATTCAAGTGGTTATGGTTAGAAACGTGACCGAGAAGAGGGCACACAATGTACCACACCTATTAGCTGGTCGCTCCTTTGCAGAGCCTTTTCTGAGTCATTTGTCGAGTTTACCGAGAAAAACAATTTTTTTTTTTTCTTTCTTTCTTTTGTCAGCAGCATGGCAGAGCTGGGGCTGAGCGAGCGGCAGGGCTGGTGAGCCTGCACGGTAACCGGCCCCGGGCTTCTGTCAATAATTAAGAGGGAGAGAGCATCCAGATTTTTCAGAAGCTCGGAGAGAGTGCTGGAAGCCACAGAGCACGTTTCCATCACGAAGAGCAAAGCGCGGCGGCGCGAAAGTTCACGGAAAGAGTGATGAGGGGGTGGGTGACACCCAGCTGGGTGGTGGTGTCACTCCCTGGGTTTCAAGAGGATGGTGCCGGATTAGTGCTTGTTCTAACGAGATGGGAAATGAGCTCTGGGTTGGAGGGCCTGGTGATTGCTTAGTAATTAGCCCTCCAATTTGTAAGGCACTGAGCGCTGCTCTGAGCTGCAGTGCAGCACCACTGCTGCCATCCATCGTCCCATTACTGCCCAGCTCTGATTGGGGTTGGGCTATCTGACAATCTACACCGTTGCAAGTACGTAAGAAATTACTCCAGTGAATAAAAACCCAGTGGAAGCATTTGCTTCTGCCTGCGGGAACAGAATTCCGTTCTTTTGGCAGGGATTTCAATGAGCGACAGCGTTACCAGGACAGATGGAAAATCCTAAGAGTATTTTTGTTTCAGGTGGCTGAGTTGGTTTTTGCAGATCTTTTCCCGAAGGATGTCAAGGAGAGTTTCTGTGTTCGAGTATTGTTGGTGGACTTTGTTATTAAGTCTGGATTTTCCTTTTATTAAAATTACTGGAGGCACGTGTATCATTCATGTTGTCTGGTTCTGGGGATCTGTGTACAACCCGTTATCAGCCTCATATCTGAAATACTGGGTCACCTAAAGCTGCTGTGAAATATGAGTTATGACAACGAATGGTCTGTAAAGTATTATCAGATCTTCTTATATCATGAAACTATATTGAAAAGCACTATTGAAACTTGTACCTTATCACCCTGAAATGCTTTACTGGAAGCCTAATGCTAATGTGTGCTTGTGGTCAGTTCTTGACAGCGTGGCTCCTTCAGAACAGAGCGGCTTGAATATTTATTTATTTATAATATTTTTATTTTATTTTTTTTAGGATGAGTGACTTCCTAAAATATGGATATTTGGATAAAACAAAAGCTTTGGATATTTGAAATGAATCAAGCTGGGTGAGCAGTGGGTGATGCCGAGAAGGACTCTAGTAACTCCCGGTACGTGGAGCGCACAGGGCACAGCTCTCCAGCCCCAGTGCTGGACCAGGGCTGGGAGCTGTCACCAGAGTTTCCCCCAACGCAAGCGGCCGTCGGTGAGTAGATGTCTCATCTCCTGTCACGCTCCCCGGCTCTCCAGGAAAGTCTGCTTCCTTAGTCATTCCAACAGGCCATTTGTCTGCAGCAGGCTGGTGCTTTCTGCTGTTACTGCGATGTTTCCGTTACCATAGCAGTGCTGCCAGCTCTGCAGGGCGGGTGATGATGCAGACCTTTGGCAGGGTGAGGCTGAGCATTTATCCTGGCGGCAGTTGGAGATGCCAAGAGCCGGAGTGGTCCAAGAGGCTGCTTGGAGGGTTGTTTTCCCAACTGCACCAGGGACGTTCCTTTTTGCTGGCTCCTGTTGTGCCTTTTCGAGTTGCATCGCCGCAGATGTGAGATGTGCCGGAGCTCTGCTGCTCACCACGGGCTGTGTATAAATCATTGCCCATTTATAAATGATACACCGGGCTTAGTTTTGAAATCCAGAGCATAGTGGCAGCTGGCTTACCACCCTCCATGCTGCCTTTACTTGTTACTTGGGTAGTAACTACTTTTAGTGCGCCCTTTCACAACGTGCCTGCTATAAAATCCCAAGGGAGGAGCCCTCCTCTGTTAGCTGGGAGTTGCCTGGAAGGGTTCCCGGAGAGAGGACCACTTCCCAGCTCACAGCACGCTCCCCAACACTGCGCTAGATGAAAGGCTCAATTACTCTGAGAGCACCTGGGGGACTCAGTTCCCATTTCACTGTCTGAGTTTATCTGCATTGTCACTTTGCTTTGTTTCAGAAATTCCTATTTCACCTTTTCTTCTTCCTTCCCAGAGATATGAGGAATGGCTTTGCTGTTTTGCTGAGGCTATTTTCATGTTGCCATAGCTGGCAGGTAGCTGAGAGCCTCCCTTAGGCAGGCTGCCAGGGGAAAGCCAAGCCTGGGAGATTTGCTTCTACTAGGACTTGGTCCAATGCACACCGAGCTCCCTGCTGATGCCATCCCATCTGTTCCAAAATCGAGCACTTCGGGCCTTCCCCGGGTCCAGCAGGTGGAGTAATCAATCGCCATCCTTGCACACATTCTTAAAAACCAAAAATGAGAAACGATCTGGATTGTCTCTCTGCTCTGACATGTTTATTCTTCTCCTTGATGATGGTCAGTGACAGGATGGAGAGGCCAAGGGACACCTGCCCAGGGTCACGCGGAGGTCTGGAACGGAGCAAGCCCCTGCACCCTGGTAACAGAACATTTCACTCCTGTTTCTGTGTCACCTCAGCATCTTTCCTCCACCAGCCTGGCTCACAATTTTTAACCCATGACTGTTTCTTGCCTGCTGGCATTTGGCTGACCTGTATTGGGTGTCAGTTCAGTTACCAAACTGGGAAGAAGAAAAAAAAAAAAAAAAGAAAACCTTTCTTCTCATCTTGTATTTACATAATTAAGTAAGAACTTGTCGCCTTTTCCCTCATTTCCTCACCGAGGCTGGGTGTGCACCGGGCTGCCTGGGAAAGCTGCTGGTGCCGCTTCCTCTGCTTCAAGCAAAACTTTTGCCGCAATTACAGGCAGCAGCTGGGAACTGGGGGAGGAAGGCAGAGAGGACCAGCCTTGTGCTGCCGAGGATCCCTCCGACACCTCAGCGAGGGCAAATGCAACCTGCTGCAGATTGGGACCTGCCTTTTGGCCGCTTTACAGCGCGAAGGCACCGGGCTGAGGGAGGCATGGCTGGTGCGTTTGGGGTAGTTTCAGCAACACCATATGCAATACTGTGACTAGCCTGGGCAGAAAATCTATTTGCCTAGCCTGCCCCTGATGATGGATATGCACTCAAGATTGAGCTTGGTTATCAATAAATTACTCACCCAGGAAAAGCGAACGGCCCTGGCCCACAGGCAGTGGCACACGAGAGGTACCTGCATTGCAACAGGTAGACGCTCGAGCTGTTGCTCTCCCCAGAGCATCACGGCAGCTCTGGAGGTTGGCTGTGGGATTAGAGGGGTGTCTTTGCCACCTCCATGCCCTCTGAGTCCATCTGATCTTCCCTCCTGGGTAGAGGTAGTCCAAGGAGAATTTTTAACCACTCGCTTTTGTTTGTAGGCAGAACTCAGCTCTCTCCAGAGGGGTTAGAGGAACAACAAAACTAGCCTCAAATGGTGGGGTTTGCACCAGCGCTGCCACATGCGTATGGCAGCATGTCCCAGCTGGCCAACTCTAGTTCCCTGGGGACAGTTTGGATCTGGAACATTGGTATGAGAACACGTCTACTCGAGAACCCTGGAAGTACCAGTGTTGGTCAGCAGCTATTGCTTCCAGCAGGGCAATTTTGCTGGTGGGTCAAACTTCCCTGCTGCTGCTGGGCTGGTGGTTTCTCAAGGTTTGAGTGAAATTTCTGTTCTTCTGCAGGGTGATGGCTTTAGGTGATCGTTATGCACCATCCAAGTCACCTGTGCTCCTCAAAACCAAGTGGCTTCTTCTGGCACCACAGTGGGAGCTGTGCCATCCCAAAGCCCTGTCCTCTCTTACTCGCACATCTCCGGTCTCTAAACACCAGGAATGTGTCCACCCACCTGAGGAGCAAACCTGGGAGCAGGGTTCCCTATATCTGATGGGTGAAGGCCCCATGTTCCACCGTGTCCTAGTGCCAGAAGCCCTGCTGTGTTTGGACCACTGATATCCCGGGTGGGTGATGCCACGTGGCTTCCCACATCCCAGCACCTCCATGACGAGCTGGCAATGGCTCATTTCCAGGGGGGGCTTGTCAGCCCCCTCTGTGCTGAGGGGAGCCCCGGAGCTTGGCATTTGGGGGATGTAACCCCCACGATGGTCCCTCCTCTTGGTTATGTCCTTCTTCCCAAATGAAAAATGACACAGCAATGCCAAGATTTCCCGCCTCCGTAGGTGAGGGAAACACCTATGGGTGAGCAAACTGGTCCCTTTCACTAGCTCATTAATTCAGTAAATTACAAAGGGAAATACACACTGGGAAAAGCAAGAAAAATTCCAAAAGTTAATGCAAGAGCTATTTCCTCCCGCTACCTGGATAAAAACGCGTTCTTCAGAGCTCCTCAGGTCAGATGTCAGCGAGACACGTGAACCCACATCAAAGAACAAGGTAACACACTGATTTCATCCTTCTGCTCTATGTGCTCCTGCGTGTTTCCTTGTATTCCTATAACACGTCTCTGAAAAGCGTTTTTTCATTAGTAACCTTGATTTTGAGTGCCAATAGACCTTGTATTTGAAGTGTGCTGTTGCTGAGGGAGCATTTCCTTTTGTGATCAGCCTTTGGGGTCTGCTGCTTTCAGTTGCAGTTACCTCCTGCTGCTTCCTAGTCAGTAGACTTAAAAATTTAATTTATCTCTTTATTTTTCTCATGAAAATTTTTCAGAAGATCTTGATCTATCTCCATGCAATTTTTTACTGGTATTCTATTTTTTTTTTCTCTTCTTCTTTTGGGATCTTCTGGGGTTTAGTTGATTTTTACTCTTGCAGAAAGGAAATGGGTAAGAGAGACTAGTGTGAGTTTTTTAATACAGGGGTACATGTGCACCTATATAAAATACATAAAATATATAGAACACATATTTTCATAAGCATCACAATTGCATTATTTAGGAAAGATAGCGAGGCAACCTTGTCTTCCTCTAGCAGACCTCCCAGGCAGCCGGCTGTGCCCGCACCCCGCGGCAGCATGAAGGGATCCCTCTTGTCCCTCTGCCTCTTCTCCATGACGTGCTGCTTGAGTTGGATGCCGACGGCTGGGAACAAAATCTTCCACTTTGGACTCTGCAGGGTTTCCCTGAGCGTGACTGAGATTCGGGCTGGTTTCAACGCCATTAAAACCAATGTTGTAAGTAATGCTCCGGGCTCTTGGGTTGCTGGGGGAGCTGTTTAGTTGGCGGCTCCTGAAGCCCCTCTGGAGCCAGCACATCCATCACCATCGCTGTCTTTATCCTCTCCCTTGCAGCAAGCCAGGGACCCCATCAGGACCCTCAGCATCTTGTCTCACCCGCATTCCCTGCACAGAGTTAAGGTAGGTGTCCCGACCGCACCTCCGGTTTCCCTCTGAATAATTTTACCCAGCGAACAACCCTACACCCATCGCTGAGGGAACCAGCTCAGGGCACCTGGGGAGGCTGTTCAGCACCATGACTCCTAAGTTCCTGTGAAACGCAGCCACCGGCAGGCAGCACAGGTCAGGGAGGATAGAGTGATGAGGATCACGTATGCGAGAAGAGGTGGGTGTCCCGCTGCCGGTTGCTGCACTGGGGCTTTCACCCTGACTGGCTTTCCAGAAATGATAGGCAGAAATATTTTTTTTGTTGTTATTGTTGTTACGTGTGATGCTTCGGTTACAGGAGCTTTAGCTGCCGCTCCCCATCTCCTCAGGCGATGGAGGCATAGGGGAGTGAACGAGGATTTGGCTGGAAAACTATAAAAGAATCCAAAAGCATGTGAAATATATTATAAATTAGTACTTTGTGGCTCTTGCACTCAAAGGCACTAGACAGCAGCCCCTAATTCAGGCTCTAACACTTGGCTACAAAACCAGCTATATATTTCCTTGACTCAATGAGACTTGCTGAGGTTGATTCTCCTGGAAAATCAGCCTAAAATAATTATCTATATATTTTATAGATTATTTTCACTGAAAAACCTTTACATGGACCAGAACATCACACTGCGCTCAACCACTGTGTGTGGTGTTAGAAATGGCTGGTTCTACTGGGAGGCAGAAGGGCTGGTGACTACAGGTTTAAAGCAATTTCGAAAGCCTTTTAAAAAATAAATATTTTCCTTAAGTCTTCAGACAGGTGCTGCATCACCCATCAACTCTTCAACTTCTATGTGGACAAAGTTTTCAAGCACTGCAAGACTGAGGATTCATATGTGAACCGAAAAATCAGCAGCATCGCCAACTCCTTCCTCAGTGTGAGGAGGAAGCTGGAGCAGTGTGTAAGTCTGGGGTATTGTGATGGTTTAGTTTCATCTGCTAGAGTTTGGTATCTAAACAAACCCGAGTGTTTTGTAAAGTTGCAAAATCTTTATTTATAAATAACGGTTGTAACAAAAATACAAAGAAACATGATGTGGAGAGTGCAAGAAAAATATTTATCCTGTTCCTCCACTTACTGAAATAAGCTCTGTTCTTAGCTGAAGTTTGATTTAAAGACATTTAAGGTTAAATCAGAGCCTTTTCCACGGTTTAACAAGGTCAGTAATTCCTGGTGCAACTGGCAAGTGATCTCTTATTTTCAAAAACTAATCCCTTGAACTAACGAATTCGTTTGTTTTGGGTTTGTTTTTTTTTTCTAGCATGAGCAAAATCGGTGCAGGTGTGGACAGGAATCCACTGAGAAACTGCATCAAATACTTGTGAACTACGAGGGGGTAAGGTGATAATTAAGTCCAGTAATTAACGCAGAGATTCAGATTTTCTTTACACAGGGTTCTACTCGCTATCTTTGCTCACGACTTGTTCCTTTTTATCATTTCAGCTGAATGTCACCTCGGCAGCAATAAAATCCCTGGGGGAGCTGGACATCTTCCTCGACTGGATGGAGAAATCTCCTTAGAGAACAGAAGCCGTTAACCACCCACCGACGGCCGGGGCTGGCGAAGCTGCTGGGATATTGCACGTACCTGGGGTGAGCGGGAAAATAATGTGCTGTGTCAGTGCTGGTTCTCACAGATTGCGGCTGGGTGCAGGGAAACACCGAGTGTTTCGCTGCCCTGGTTCACAGGCAGGTCTGGCATCAAGATGGAAATACTGGATTTGGTCAAATCAACGCTCGCTTAGCTGACTTTTACCAAAGGATGCTCTCCAAGGGAAAATCTGAAAGGGTTTTTCTGACTAGTGGACATAAGCTGTGACCATTTAATAAAAGTATTGTTTAAATGATGAGGGTTTTGTGTAGGGACTGTATATTCACGAGTGCTGAAATTGTAAATCTGGGCTCAGTCTTCCGCGACAGCCGCCGCAGATTATCTGGCTCAAACAAGGTGCACAGTGCCCAAAACGCTTCCGAGAGCAGGTCCTAGCAGGTGTGTCAGGTCTAGAAGTCTGTGTTTCCTTTCGAGATGGTATTTTCTGCCTTATCAGTAAAAGAAAATTTCTATGCAAGATGTGTGGTTGCTGAATAGAAAGAAGTTCTTCTACGTATTGTGTAATTTACTGACAGTAGTAAGTTTTGTGGAAATCTGTTGCAATTACTGTAAATAAAGCCCACTTGAAACCTTGCTGAGTCTGTCTGTCAAAATTCTGAAGAATTATATGTTTCGTGTTGGCGAAACTTTCGGAATTCACTGTGGTGCCCTTTCATAGCCGACGCTCTCACTCCCAGGGGTGACGCATCGTTCCTGGTGTGCTGGGGAGACCAAAGCGAGACCTGAGTGATACTAAATCACCCCAGCTTGTCCTCGAGATAATTTTTATTGTGCATTATATGCAATGAATTGTGTAGATTGAAGAACGGCAGAGGAGGAGGAGGAGACTCCTTGTCTCTTCCCAAAAGGGCCCAGCTGGTGACCTGGCTGGGTGAGCTCACCAGCATTTGCCTGTAGCGCATTTGCCTGTGCTTCCCACTGAGCAGGATTTGGTGATTCACTGTTCAAGGAAAGATCTCCAGCATTGCTCACTATCCTTCCCCAAATGATAAAGGAAAGCCTCTTGGAGCTTAGGTTCTTTTAATTTGCTTTCTCATGAGTTTTTGCAGCGTGACTTTCATTTGTCCTGGTGCCAGAGCATGAAGGGATGGGTACATTCCTCCAGGCTCTGCCAGTGGTCATGAAAGCTGATTTTTCAACACCATCACCCTTAAAATTAACCATTTAAGAACGACAGGTATCTTGCACGTCCCACAATTTTCAAGCAGAACATCATCATTGGGAATGAAGCAGTGATTCAATGAGACACCACAGGTCATCATGGACCAAAAGAAATTAGTCGGTACATTCGGCAAAGAGTCTGCTGAGGGAGATGGGTCTGCTTGGGGAGGTCCCTATGGACCCTTCCATTCATCACAGTGAGCTCTGAATCACAGCTTGAATAAGTGTGGGTTTTATTCCACGTCCTCAGCTAACGCTGTCACAATGATGATGATTATTACTGTTTATCAGATTTCCTTGCTTTTTGCATCCCGTGCGGAGAGTTGCGTGCCTCCATCCATGTGTGTTTTATTCCTTGCATGTCAAACAAGTTTACACCTTCCCACCCACGGCAAAGCCTGGCAGCTGGCGGGATGCTCAGCCCACCCACGGTCCTCGGTCCCTGCACCTCTCCCAGGAGCTGAGCTCATTCTCGCTGCTCCCGACGCCATGCGGGAGGAGCGGAGCTGAGAAAAAGATGCCAGCGGGCAGGGTGAAGAGGAAGAGGATTTGCAAAGGGAAAGAGAAAGGGGTTTTCTCAGAAATTTCTAAAACGTAACATTTTCCCGCTGCTTTATTACTGCTCGCCCCGGGCACACGTTCCAAGCGCACGCCTTTCCTATTGCACCAGAATAATTCATTCGCTTCCAGCAACTCTGGGCGGGCACAGACCTGTCCTGGACCCTCCACACCTTTCTTGACATCCAAGCCCCTGCCCCCTGTGCTGCTGAGGGGATGCAGCGAGCAGATGGGGCGGATGAGCCCTAGTCTGCCACGGGAGGTCCCAGCCTGGCTGTCCGTGAGGTGGCGGCTGTTGTGACGTGGCTGTGAGAGCAGCTCTGAAAAAAACAGATGTGGGGCTGGGAGGGGAAACACGAATCCCGCTGGAGATGCGGCCCTTACTCATAGTGAGCCAAGTTCATCCCAGTGCTCAACATGGGGAGGTCCATGAGTCAGCAATAATTTGGGGTTTACCCTTGATGGAAGCTCAGCAGCCATAGGCTGATGCAAACAGCCATTGACCGACACCTTGCTGAGCTACCCTACTGTTTGCATTTTAAAGTGTAGCTAGTATTTTACTAAACCAGTGTATTCCTCTTGTTACTGTAACACTGTCAGGTCAGACCCTAGCCAGGGGGATGCTCCTCCTTTTTTTGTACATTTTATGGCTTGTCATCAGAGCTGCGAGTAACCAACAGAGGCTCGGGAATTTGAATTTGTCTCTGAACAGCTCTGTTCTGGTCGGACACCGCTGCAGCCCCTCTTTTTGCCAGGCAGGCACCAGCCCATCCCAATCCTGGTGTTCAGGGAAAATTACTTCTCTGCTTTGTGACAACTTCTTCATCATTGCTGCTTCCTACATTGCTTTACCTGCAGGATATTCAGCTTTCTGTACCCGCAGCTCCCTGACAGACAGCCGTGTGGTGCTGCTCTTTGGAAAGCCACGCAGTGGGAAATTGTTTTTCTCCGTTTAGTCACCCACTCTTGAAAAGAAGACCAGGAGACAATGTTTAATTACAGTCATCCTCGTTTCCACCTGGATAAGCATGAAGTCAGCCAGGGAAAATGTGAGTGATGTGTGGGTCCGGTTTATTAAGCAAAGGGTGGGTTTTCAAGGCCACCCTCAGCAGGGCGGTTCTGTGGCAGAAGGGCATGGATTGGGCTCAGTTATTTCAAATCCAAGCCAGAAAGGGGAGATTGTTGGTTCAGCTGGTCTGGGGAATTTGGTCTGTACTTTGCAAATGAATAGAGTGCCAGTGAACACTGGTGGCTGGTGCCGCATCAGCTCTACACGCTACTAATAAGTTGTCACACTAATTAATGTCACACTGTTATCAATTCCTGCCGGCGATGAAAACGCACGTGCCACGTTATTCCAAACCTTTCCTGTTTATCTCCCTCACTTGTGGGACATGAAGCTGCAAAGCTGCAGTAAAGGGGGAGAAACCCCCTCCCCCCCCTCAGTGCACCCTTCCTGCCCCAGTTTGGATGCTCTCTCCCCGTGCCCTCCCACAGACTGTGAGTGCCCCTGCTCTGCAGAAAAAAACAGCATTTGCTTTATTGCTTGTGCACAAAACCGCTTTAGACCGTGCCTGGTCTGCAGGCACTGCCCTCTGGGTGAGGAAGCGGAGAGGAATCAGAAGCGCGAGACGTTGTTCTAGAGGGTTTTCCAGCTGCCTTTAAAAGAAAACGAGAGGTTTTTTTTTGTAAATCCACCTTCTGGCTTTTGACAGCCCACAGTATACAGGGCACTGGTGGGGCTGAGGCTGTTAGTGGACTACGTCACTCAAGCGCCTGTCATTTCCCAGTCCAACCTGCTCGCTCAGACCTCTGCCTCCAGCCCAGCCACCCCATTTGGAATCAAACAATTCCTCCGAAAACACTGCTCGAAGCTGAATTTAAGCAAAAAAAAGGTCAAGCTATAGCAAATTGTGGTAGCAATAAACAGTGTTGGTGTCTTGCTCTGATCCTCAAGGCAGAGCTGGTCTCAGTTGCTGCCGCCTCTCGGTCCTACGCCTTCAGATCTGGCCCTCCCAGGTCGGGGGGGACACCTCCGGGGCAGCGCCGTCCACCCCAGCACCGCCCTGCGCGATGCTGCCAGAGGTGAGGAGAAAAGCGGAGTAGGCGAGGTCAGCATCCTCCTTGGAGCTCTGGGGAAGGACAGGAGGACACAGTTAGATGGCTGGGGATGGACAGCAGCACGTGGCAGGTGAAAGGGCAGCATTTCATGGGCTGTAAACTTCTTGGAATGACACAGGCAGGCTGGATGAGTGGGACAATCATCAGGTCACGCCTGATACGAGGTCGTCAAACCTTTGCTTTGTCCTGGGAAGACCCCAACTGCTCGTGGGTTTGGGACTCTGTGGCATGCCTGTCCCTGTGTGTGGGCACAGAACTCACTTGTCTTAAAGCTCCTAGGTTTTACTGGTTTCTTGGTACTTTCCTTTATTGCTCCAGTTCAGCTCTTGGCGCTTACAACACCCACATATCATCTTTGGTTAAGGACTTTTAAAAGGAAGGGCTTCCCTCTGGCACCTTCACTTACTGCTGACCATGATCTTCCCAAGGGGAGTGTTCACAGGGGGAGGCAGGAGTTTGTTGGGGCTGTAGGAGCAAGTCACAGCCCTTGCAACGGCAGAGCCCTCCCTGCCAACCTCTGCACCCCAAACCACCACCCACAATGGGGGAAGGCTGGGAGGTGGGATGTGCTCTGGCTTCTGACCATCTGCTTATCCCAGTGTTTCATATTTTCGGTAACAACCCAAGCCCAATCTCCCTGACACTGCCTGGGGCTGACTTGGTCTACTATTTGAAGCAAGACAACTGCTGTTATGGTCTCTGCTAAAACACAGGGTCAGGAAAGGGTTAAGGTCCCCCCACGGAGGCTGATCTGCAGCAGGTGCTCAGATCCAGGTGAGATGGAGAGCACCTGGCTATAAATAATTCCTCTGGGAGGAGACAGCTCCTTCGGCAGAGCTCTCCAGAGCTGTGGTGGCATCTCCCAGGTCAGTGGGCTCTCTCCTGCCTTCTCTCACCCTTTTTGCTTTCTTTGTCTCAGCAGCGCTTTCCGGGGTGGCCACGGTGGTGACAAACTCTGGAGGGAGAGAAGGGGAGGCATTAGGTCATGGGGACCATTGGTGGCCAAGCTGTGACTTTTGTAGGGTCCTCCCTAACATCCCTCATCCTACCGTCCCCTCCGATCTGAGTCTCCTCAGTCTCCTTGGCGCAGGCGTTGTTGCTGGCACTGTATTCCTTCACGGTTTCAAAGTCTGACATGCTGATGTTGGTCCTGTAACTCCCGACGGACACCAGGTCTGTTGAGAGGGAGGAGAGAAGAAACACCCCCTCAGTTTCAGCGCATCGGCACCCGAGCTGCTTTCGTGCAAGGAGGTGCTGTGCAAGGCGGCGTGAGGAGCACGTGGAGGGGTGGTCCCATCTCCGTTTGGCCACCCTGTACGTTGGGTGTTGGAGACGTATGGATGGGGTCAGAGGGAGGAGCAGGGTCCCTTATTTGCCCATCGCGTGGCAGGTACCAGTTCGTCCCAGCAGAAACGGTGGCATGCATGAGCCATCGCCTTTGTCTTAATATTGCTGATGTTTCTCAAGACTAGAAAAGGCAGAGACTCACCAGATCTCCTCAGCTGCCTGTATTTAAAAACGGCGAAAGCCGTCACGAGGATCAGGAGAGCGGCACCGGTCACACTCAGGCCTAAGACGAGGGCGTTGGGGCCATGGCTTTGATCAGAGCTGGAATGGAGGGAAAGGTATCACTCAGCCATGAAACATTTATTTTTAGAGTATTCAAGATTAAATAATGTATATGAATGTCCAGCAGTCTAAAATCTGTGTTGGATGGTAAATCGGAGTGAGCGTGGTGGGACTCAACTAAGGAAGTGGATCCTAGCACACGTAATAACATAAAAAGTAAATAATAACATAGGACAGAGGTTGTGACAAAACAGCTACATCAGCAGCTTGGTTAGAAAAGCATGAAGGAAATCTCTAATCTCAACTGAAGTCTTTTCAATTACTTCTTCGCTATCTAGAATCTCTAATTGTTCTATTTCAGGACTATTTTCCTGAGCTAAATTTCAAGTCATCTGCCTTTTGCTGTAACTATTTTTTTCTTCTTCTCCTCTGTTTTGAGCTAAGTTCTTTGGGGAACAGGAATTTGTTGCTAACCCACAAGGACAGTGCTGACAAGGGGTTAATACAAATCTCACAAAAATGAGAAGGGACAGAGGCTTGGAGAGAACCAACCTTTCTGAGCCAACTGCGCTTGGCACCCCGGCATCGCTGAAGGCTCTTCCTTGAGGAATAAAGCCGGACTCAGCACGGCCGGGGTGCTCAGCGCCGCTCGGGGGCTCAGCACGGCCGGGGTGCTCAGCGCCACTCGGAGGCTTGGCGTAGCTCGGGGGCTCAGCAAGGCTCGGGCTGCCAACGTTCAGGAGCTTCGGGCTGTGGTCATCACTCTTCCCTGTATCTCCAAGAAAAGAAGGATGGTTAGTCCTGTGAGCAACAGCACGGAAACGATGGCACAAAAGCTGTCTGGGCTTATTTGGTGCACGTGGAACTGCAGCAGGTTCTGGCTCTAAGAGAGGCTCTTTACAATAGGGTTGAAAGAGCTGAAATAATCTCATTCCAAATAATTTATTGCAAAAATCTCAAGTAGGCTCTCTCTGTCTCTATGCTTTTGAAAGTCTTGCCTTGGTTATGTTCTGCCTCTAGTGGTGGCTCTTCCTTTCCTGCTCCCTACTGTTTTCCTGTTTATTAAGATAATAAGTTCCCTGGAGCAAGAGGAGTCTCTGAGCTCTGCATAGTCCCTCACCTGACAGGTGTCAGATGGTCCTTAAACTAAATGATGTTATGAATTGTAACGGCAATAATTAGTAAGGACAGGGTCAAACAGTAAACATGGTGTGGAAGGAAGTGATTTTTAGACGGGTGGCTTTTCTGTGCTTAGGAAGGAAAAACTAATGAGTGGATGAAACCATCTATGAGAAGTTGTGCAAAATCAGGGTGATTCTGGCACCCAGCCTGGGAGGCTGCCTGGCTGAGCCTGCTTCTGTTTTGAGGTGCTGCAGCCTAGTGGCAGCGGAGGGGGCTTTCCTCTCAGCAGCAGGCAGCAGGATTTGCAGCCCTGGCGCGTAGGAAAGCTCCTGCCTGGGATCTCACCTTCAGTCACCATTAGGTGCACTGCCATGGTTTCCCCGAGGAGGCCATCGCGCTTCACTCCGCACCAGTACCACCCTTCGTTTGCCTTTGACACCGGGTCAAAGCTCAGGATGACCGTCTTGTTGTCGGTGTCACAGGTAACGCCCGGCCCTGGCTGCTGTTGGTCAGAAGCGGGCAGGGTTTTGCAGCCGGTGTTGTTCCACTTGCACCAGTACTTCTGGTAGGAGTAGTACTTGCATGGATAAGAGCAAGTTAAATCGACCCGTGAACCCACTTGCGCCTCCACTTCCTTCTTTCCCTGCAGTCCAGGTTCTCCTGCAAGGCAAGCAGAACATCAAGGCTGGTTTTAGTGGTTTCACTGGCGGGGACGGTAGGCAACAGGGAAGGGTGCTGTTAGAGATGGTGAACCAGGAGATGTATCTTTCAGGGGAAGTGCTCCTTATATTGCTAAATTAATGCTGAGGATGCTGTATGTGCATCTCTGGGTGAAAGCTGGTGGGGTGACGAGGGGTTGCAAGGTTTAAAGACTTGCATGAAAAACTTTTGTGAACACTTTCCCATAAAACTGAAACCTTGTGCTTCAATTCTAATGCTACTGGGATGGGGAGGATTGGCACGATGTTTCATTGCCTCAATAAAAGTTCAGAGTTGGACCTCACATCTCTTCCCAAAAAGCCAGACCTAGTCCTTTGGGGTGCTTGGGAGGTTGTTTTGTACCTACTGAGCAGGCAGAGAACTAGCAACACGCAAGCTCGTACCGTCTATGATCTTCAGCTCAGTTGATGATTGCTGTTCCTTCTGCTCATTTGACATGCACCAGTAATAGCCTTTGTCACTGTCCTTCAGCTGGTTCAGGATGATGGTCACTGTGTTGTTGTCTGGGTTGTCAAACATGGCCACTCTGCCTTCATAGGGCTCCAACACGAACCCATCGCTGTCTATGATCCGCGTACACCCTCTCTCTCTCCACTTGCACAAGTACTTCAGCGAGGAGCTTTTTACAGGGTCATAGCGGCATTGAAAAGCTGCAGAACTTCCTTTTACTCCAATGATTGTGGGCTTTACTTGAGGAACATTTGTCGCTGGAGATAGAAACGAAACGAGCAGCTCTACATGTCTGACTTTTGCCCAGGTGGCTCTCTCCCAAGAGAACAAATATTATCAGATCAAGCAGAGCTGTTTTGGCTAAAGCAAGGCTAGGCAATGCTCAGGGGTGCAAACCATAGCAGAGTGTCCTGGCATTATCAGAATTGACCCAAAAAGGTCTGTCAGGCCTCTCTTTCCCAAATTCACCAAGTGGTTTTTACCTTTGTGTACCAACATTACGAAGTTTTTCTCCCTTTGATAGGGTAAGGGCAGGTCTTCTGCTTTCTAAATCTGTCATTTTGAGATCTAAGGATTAAGATTTGAAAAGACAGTTTGCTTGTCTCAAACCAATAGGCAGAATTCGCCTTCTGGAGTTCTGGGCTAGCCAGACTGGGGAAGATAATCCAGCTGCTGCTGGGAAAGTTCAGTCTTAACACAGGCTCTATTAGTGTTGGTTTAGTACGTTATAGAGAGCTGAATGGAATAGAAAAGCATCTAGATGAGAGGACAGGATAATAGCACTCTGCAAAGGGAAAACAAAGATCTTGTTAAATAAAGTGAGACTGCTGGCGATGCTTCTGAAGAGAAGCAGAGATGAAGGGAAAAGCCACTGGGAACAGCTTACTCACGTTTGTAGATGTGCACGTCCAGTTCCTTTGTTTCTCCGTTCTCCCCGTAAAAGCCGACCCCGCACAGGTACAAGCCAGAGTCTTCCCAGCTCATCTGAGTTATCATGACGGCGAATGAGCCTGGAGATCCCTCACTGCTCATCAGAGCTCGCCCTGTGAACTCCTCATCGATGTTCCCGTAGCTATCGATGATGTTATAGCAGCCGTTTT
This sequence comes from Baryphthengus martii, assembly GCA_013396935.1. Lineage (NCBI taxonomy): Eukaryota > Metazoa > Chordata > Aves > Coraciiformes > Momotidae > Baryphthengus > Baryphthengus martii. The sequence goes on from VWZK01003437.1 coordinate 254,734, forward strand.
TCCCCAACTTGCACAAAAATTTCCTCATGCTCACGGTATCTGGCCCAAAGTTGCAGGACATGGTCAGAGTGCTGTGCAGGCTCACGTAGAAGAGCTCAGCCCCCTCAGGGACATGTGGACCTGTGCATAGAGACAACCATCAGCATCTGCTGCCTGTTCTTTAACTTTTCAACTCTCCGGCACCTCTGAGGGTTGGAGGGTACACTAGAGTGACGGGCTGCTGTGCTTCTCCCTAAATCTCAGTGGCTGGGGGAGGTTGGTGGTTTCTGAGCAATGTTTGTGACCTTAAGATGAGGTTCATTTAATCTGATTTTCATGCCAGATGTTATGGTTTAAAAAATTCATTCTCTAAGAGCACAGGGGAAAAGGAGACCTGCTGTTTCCTGACAGAGCATCTTGAGCTCTTAGACACTGGATAGACTCTGAGGAGCCTTGTTTAAAAAAGACAGAGAGGAGAAGTAAAAGAAAATATTGTTTTAAGGAGCCCCAAGACTGTAGTTACCTTCAGAAACATCCAGACTGACTTTGTGGGAGAGCCCTCTGCCATTGATGCCAACGCCGCACTGGTAGGTGCCCGCGTCGGCCTGTGTAAGCTGGGAGATGATAATCTCGAAGTTTTCTGCCTGTGGGTGGTCAGTGATGGAGGCTCTGCCTTGGTAGCCTGGAGCAGTAAAGCCACTGGTGGAAACGATGGTCATGCAGCCCCTGGCTGACTCCTTGCACCAATACTTTCTGTCGTGTCTGTTCACACTGGTGGGAGGGTAGAAGCATTTGACGGTAACGGAGCCGTTGAGGAGACCGTACACCTGTCGTGGCCCGAACACAGGGCTCGAGACTGCAAAAGGAAAACATGTTGGTTGTGCTGCGCAACCTGATAGGACCGAAGAGCGGGTTGGATGTAGTGAGGCAAACACAGACCTAGGGCTGTGCAGCATCATGAGGTCTACAAGATCTCACAGGGGTGGCGGGTTCTGATGGGGTAGAGATGCTCTGTGAACCCTACTCCCTCCCCCTTGGTAATGTCATCTTTGGTCTTGAGCCACCTGGAAGCCCTGTGCCCCAGACAGGTAACACTCACTTGCTGACTTGGGGAGCAAGTTTGCAGATTCAGCCGGGAGGAAGGAGAGCAGGAAGATGAATGCTAGTAATGTCATTTTTCTTGCATTCCCTAGAAAAGGCACAGAAGTTGGTGAATAATCATGCTTGCAAAATGATTAGCTGATCAAGTCCATCTAATAATCATTACTAGAGGATATGTCTATATATAATTAGAGGACATAATGTGGATGATGATCCTTATTAGAGGACCCAAAGGTTGTGACTACTTGAGCTGAAGAGACACACAACATTTAATCTCTCCTGTCAAGCAACTGAATGGGAAAGAGGGAGCCGATAACTCTGTTCTTGCCTGAGACGCTGCATCATGACTGCCCATGAGTCTCATGCCAACATTCCAATCATCACTTCTGTGAAGTGGGGGGAGTTGTTCTTATGACCAACTCAGTTAACTCAATGTCTTCAAGCCACCGATGTGGCTGGATAACACTGCATCTCATAGTTCAATAGCTGGGGTCCTATCTTCTTTCGCTGTTGCTCCTGCAGTGAAAGGAAGGCTTGTTCACCTTCAAGCCTGGGTGCCAAAGCCACTCCTTAGAAAACCTGCTCTCACAGAATCACAAAATGGTTTGGTTTGGAAAGGGCATTTGAAGATCATCTAGTTCCAATCTCCCTGACATGGGCAAGGACAGCTTTTGCTAGGTCATGTTGCTCAAAGTCCCATCCGACTCAACCTTGAACACTCGTGCTGATGGGGCATCTGTAACTTCTTGGGACAACCTGTTCCAGTGTCTCACTGTAAAAATTCCTTCCTTATGTGACAGAGCAGAGTTCTTGTCTGGAGCCTGCATGTAAGGACTGCTCTTTGTTTCCTTTCTCTCTTCAAGGACGTGTAAAAGAAAAAGGATGATATTTTCACCTCTACATTTGTGGCTTTTTTCTCAGCTGCTGGTGAAGTTAGTGAGATGCAGGGATTTACCTCCTCAATCCCACCCTTCCAAGAGTCAGATGTAAATCAAACAAAGCCCTAACCCACCTGTAAATCCTCCCAAATCTACAGCACCAAAATTAACCCATGGCCAGGATTCTGTGGTGGTTATTGGGGAAAGCCAAACCAAACTGTGTGTTTTGAAATGCTTCCATGGTCTTCAGGATGAGTATTTCTACCTTCCTTTTGTTTTGGACCGAGTGATGGCTCAGAGGAGGCCAAGACTCTTAATTCACTGAACTTGAATGTGCTGTTGGACGCTGCTTGGTGTGGTGGTGGGAATGTCCATTCCCCGAGCGTGGCTGTTGAACTATCTGCGTATTCCACGTTCTAGAGGTGATGATCAGTGCCAAGCAAAGTCTTTATAAACATTCAGAGGAATGTGATTTCAGGGTTTCAAGTGACACGGTTTTATTAAGGGTAATTCCCGGTAGAAGAAAAAGGCTTTTATTTCCGTGTTAGGATGAAAGGTGTTCTGTTGTGCTTTCTTCCTTGTATTGTGATGTCTAATTGCTCTGTGGCCACTTGTCCGTGGCTAATAATTAACTCAATGAGCATGAAAAATGTTCTTTCACGCATATCCCAGAAGTAGCCAGCCAGACAAACATAACATTCTGCAGAAAGCAAATAATATGGCACAAAAAGGGCCTTGATATTTGCCCCTTGCTAACAGCGGTTCCTCTGGCTGAGGGTCACCTCGCCGTCCTCCACCCCTTGCTCTGGAGTGCAAGCAGGATCCCAGTTCAACTTGCCCTTTCTCGGCAAAATTTTAAGGCTCTGTTAGTCTGATTCCTTCCTAAAGCAACCAGCCGCTTCAGTGCTAGATACTGCTTTGTCATGTAGGGAAGGGTTACCAAGATCTCTTTTTTTGTGTGTCCAGAACGATATGAGTGGTGACATCGGGGTCTTCGTGTGTGTGTGTTAGAGCAGGGAAGAATTTTTGCATCTCTGAGGACACAAGTGCACTTGTGCCCACGCAAGAGCAATGGTTCTTGTGCTTCCGTGACCAATATCTGCAGCTCTGAGTTGCCTCTAGTCCTGTCTTCTCAGATGCTGTTTAAACCTTCCCCTTTCAGCTGAATGAATGGACAAAATTCCCACATAAAGCAAGTCTGAGCAAGCACAGCCACCGCTTATGTAAAAATCTGTGCTGTGCCTCCACGCTGATCCACTGCACGGGATGGCTGGGAATCCCCTTTCTGCTGCTGGTGCCATGTGCCGCTCGGACAGTAGCACTTCCCAGCCTGCAGAAACGGTTCAAACGAGCTTTACTGGCCACCCTGCAACGAGCAAACGCTCTTGGAGATGCTGGAGGAGAATTTCATCAAGCTATTGGCAAAGGAGCTCTGGTTCCTTCTCGCTTTTAGAGAACATTTGCTGCTGGATTTACCGTCTCTTGTCAGAGCACAACATCTAAACTTCAGAGCTCCAGGGAAGAGAAAAGGCTGCTGAGCTCCTGCAAAGGGGATACAAGTAAGTGGCTGTGCAATGATTTGTATTCCTGCTTCTGCAGGTGGAGGGGGAGTTGAGAGAGGAGATGAGGCTGGAGGGTTGGTGGAGGCTGGCAGGCTGTGGGCAACTCAGACATGTTTTATGCTGCCTGTGTCCACTCAGAAAAAGAAGCTGCTGTCTCAAACCTGATGCATTAAAAACCTAGTGAGAAACTGTCTGCAGGGCAGAGCAATGGACTGGTCAGGAGGGCAAGCAGGTAGGGAACTGAGTTATTCCCACTAGGAAGTTGCTGTAGACTGCTGGGCTGTCTGTGGTTAGCTTAAAATGCTTTGATAGGTGGAGGGGGGAGTGAGGATGAAATTCTTGTGCTAGTTCTTCCTCTCACCCCTCTGTGCAGGACTTGGGGAGAGCTTTCAGCTGCCCAAGTGCCTGTGGCTGGTGTTTGCAAAAGCCCTTTGGATGGTTCCCAGCTGTTGGCCAGGGCTGTACTCCTTTTTCTTTGCTAGTTTTTAAGTTGTTTTTTTTTTAGCTAGAACCTGGTTTTGTGTATTTGCTTTCATCTTACATGAAAACTGCCAGCTTCCTTCTCCTCCCTGTCCCACCATAACGGGTTTGGATGGTTTTAGAGCACCACTCCAGTACTGCAGCTGAACTCATGGAGTTTGCACGGTGGTGCATGAGCTTTCCACCTGTGACCTGGCCTCTGGACACCAGTGTCACCAGGATCAGGGTACTGGTGGTGTCCTGGCTGGGAGGCTCTGCCAGGCGGGGGTGGCTCCCTGCTCTCGGGCTGTTTGCGGTGTGCTGCCGGCTTTGTGTGTGTAATGCAACAGGGATTTCAAAGAAGTACATCATACAAAGCCAGTCCAGGGTAGGCTAATCATTAGCAAGCTTAATACGAACAAATCCAAACATTTAGGTGTAATGTGCTTTCAAACAGAAGATACAGGCACTACTGGGGAGCTGGCATTAACTTTCTCCTAGCTGCCCATTTCCATACATTTCACAGTTTGAGTTGCTGTTTTTGTGGCCATGAGCTTGGGAAGAGCTGCTGAAACCCCACCAAGGGCAACTGTGCAGATGTCTGAGTGCATGAGAAATTGGGAAAGCATTCAAGTATTAATAAAACTTACAGATACCTGAGCCAAATAGACCTAAACCCTAACGACGGGTAAAAACTCGTTGCAATTTGTAATGTTTCCATCATTAGGATTTTGTTGCGTTTCTTTCTACCCTCAAAGAGCGTTAGATCTTGGTCTGTGCACCAAAGGGGCTTTGCTGGTTAGTGGTGAGTGAGACATAGACCTACTGCACTGTTGGTTTGGCGTGAAAAGACATGCAAACGCAAAAATTACACAGTCCTTTATAATATGACGACTTTTTCCTTGCTTTCCGTCTCAGGGCATCTGAATGTTTGTTTTTTTTTTCCATCTTGGTGTTACTCATTCTCAAGATGATGTTGTTTTAATTTGGTACATTGCTGTGCTCTTAAACCTCCCTGTTACTCCTCCCCTAAGTGACAAAAATGTCAATGTTGTGTGTAAAGCCCTTGAATCCCACAGACAGTTTCCTTTGCTTGTATGTCTGGGTCTTTAGTGTTTCTAGCCACAGAAAGAGGCTTATGATGCTTTTGCAGGGCAGTGGGAGGCTGGCCAGCAGTAGCTCCGGTATGAGACCTCCATGGGTTTCAGAGTCTACTGTGTATGGATACTTCCCTGGATCCCCCAGTGCCAAAACCACTGATGGATTGGCCTGGGTTGGGATCATCACCTTCCTCTCCAGCGTTCCCATGGGCCTAAATTTGGAAACAGTGCTTTCAGGTTTCCAGCAGAAAGTGCTCCCTGACCAGCTCAACTCTTCTACATATCATTCATCACAAGACCTCCTCTGAGTTTCTGTGGTGCTTTTGTGACTCTCAGCCCTAGGGAGCAATATCTTCAGATTTATAATGATTCAAAAGAAATCAGGACCTGACTCCTGAGTTATGCAAACCTGAGCAACCAGCTGTTCTCACCAGGTATGAAATAACCAGAGTTCAGTTCCCAAATTGCGCTGACTCAGCTGGAAGGCTGAGCTCTTTGAAGCTGGTACAGTCCTAATGTCACTTGCCAGAGGTCAGCACCATCCAGCCCATTAGCTATTAACTATTGCTCTTAACAACGACCGGTGTCAAGGCCGTGCTGTGGGATCAATGAAACAACAACTGTTGTTGCGTTTGGAATTCCAGCCTAGGAGTTCTGTGTTGTAGAATGTTTACTGTTCCTCAAATACTTGAGAAATAGCAACGTATATAATGGGGTAATGTTGGTTTTTCTCCCCCTCAAATCCTTTTAAAAAGCAAGATCCGCTAACACTATGAAGAACCACCACTGGTGCATGTGCTCGGGGTGATTTATGGAGGTGCTGAAGACTCCTGTGCCTAGAAGGGCTCAGCAACAGTTGTCTTGCTGCCTGGAATTTGAGACCTCTACATCTTTACACTGCCCACCAAGATCATTGTGCATGGCCTTCCGTGAGGTTTATTTGCTGTAGTGGGGTGGGGAAAAGGCACCCATCCACTCCGTTTTCATGGAGTTAGGAATGAGCAATCACCTTTAAGGTAAAAGATCAAGCTGACCTAGACACATACAGAACAGAAATATTTCCCGTTCCAAACCGATGCTTCCTTTACAATATGGAAAGAATAAATAGGTGCTAATTTTGTGATGCAGTGAGCAGAAAGAGCCAGGCAGATCCTGCTGGAGATTATCAGGATTTACAAAGAAATTAGCTGTCTTTAGGAATTTCTGTGGTACTTGCGAACCTCCTAGCTAACAATATTTGTAAGTACCAGTTAAACACTGTCCTAGATGAGCAATGTATTCTGGAAAAAGAATAATTAAATGGATTCGATTCATTTCACAAAAGAAGAAGAATAATCAGATGACCCTGGTGGCGGTGAGTGAAATTCCTGCTGAGATTGTGCTGCTGGCCTGAATTTATGTTCCTACAAGCTGTTAGATATGCCTTACACTAACTTGTGACCTATTCTCATCTTCTTTTAGGGTGTTGGACACCCCCCCACACACACCAACCTGTTGCTTTTCCATTAAGGGTGTCACGGCTCATTTGTTTCTTACTTTTTGTTTCTTTTCTCTTGGGCTGGAAAGTGAAATGAATTTCAATACTATCAAACTATTATTCTAGTTTAATCCTACTCATCTTGCAAAGAGCAGGAACTTGCTATGATCCAGGAGCACTACGCAGCGAGAGTGGCTGTGGGCGGACAGTGCCAGCGCACGCATCGTTCCCGGCGCCACAGTCGCTCTCAGGAGGTGACATTTTTCTGTACTTCAGGTGAAATGTATTCAAAGTTCTATAGGAAAGTTTCCTTTCCAGAGTTAAGAATTTTGGTGTGCAGAAACCATCACTCTTGGTCCGAAAGAAGCCTGCCTGCCAGCTCTTATTCCAGTCTTAGGACACCACATACATCCCATCCGTTTATGCTTCAGTACCTATTGATCTTCCTTTTAACTGTACAATCTTGATAGCACTTTAGAGCTCGTTGAGGAGAGAACTGCACCAATTCTTCTCTTAAATCTCAGTCTGCATCCTGATGATTATCTCCATGTTGTGATTCAAAAGACTGTAGTGACCACAGACTGACTTCTAACAGCTTAGATCACTATGGCAATATTTACTAACATTTGTTGTTGTCATTTTCATTTACTTCATGGAAATATTTTCATGATATTGACCCTTTTTTCCAAGAAAGGGAAGATTAAAAATCTACAGCAGAGAAAACTAACATAAGCCTGACCCTGTGCTGCTGACCTTCCTTCAAAAGAACTCAGCTTCCCCTCCAGCTAGACCCTCACAGCTCTTCACTGCTGTCTCAGAACGGCTGCTTCCCTTTGGACAAGTGTGAGGAAAAGTCCTTAAAAGTGTCTCCACACTTGTTTTCTTCCCCTTCCCCATCTCAGAGCGGTAGTACCAAAGATTTTGCTTTTCAAAAAGATAATGAAGAAGCATTACTTACACTCTGAGTTACTTCTGCAGGCTATTTTATACTTCTTGGTTTTTTTCTTTGAGACTGACAGCTCCTGGTTTTGCTGGTGTCTCGGTGGCTGACCTCAGGACCTCCTGAGGGTGTCCTGCCTCTCTGCTGCAGCTGGACACAGGCTCTGGCAGTGCCAGGCTGTTTTAAATACTCCTCGTACCTCTAGCCCTGCTTTTCCACCTGTTGTGCCTTAAAGGAATAGCATCCAAAAACTCTGGCAGGTAAGCACCAGGCCACGTGAGAGCCAGGAAGCCAATGCCCATCCCAGCTCTGCTGTCACTTTGAGGGTGCCCAGCGTTATTTATACACTGTGCAACAGCCACCCCAAGGGTGAGCTGTCAGACATGGTCCAGGACACCTCTGCCTCTTTAGGAGGAAGCCTGGTGGCTGTGTGGGGTTGGGTTCAGAGAAGGTGGTCTGCTTTGCCGCGAGCAGGGTGCCTTTGGGATGGCTTTCTGCTCAGACAGGACCTAAAGAGCTGTTAGGGCAGCTGTGATTCCTTGGTTTGAAGATGGGTGCCTATGTCTGGCACAAAGACACCAGGGACCCTTGTGGGGTCTGAGTACACAAGGCTCCAGCCAGTCCCCTCCTCTTTGCTGGCACTGCAGTATCACCCAGGAGTTATGATCATGTTTCTCATCATCCCAGTCAGGAGAGCCACTTACTGCAAGGACTCACCTGGCTTCTGGTCCTATCATAGCCCCAGCGAACAGTGGGATCACTTTGTAGGGCAGAGAACTTAAAGCAGCCTTGGAAGTACCTTTCCTCTAGCTAAGGATATTGAGCTCCTTTCTTTCCATGAATATGAGCTCTTAGGGTGGGAAAAGCTGTTGCTGTGCTTGCACAGGGTGATCTGCTGGGGTCCTTGACTGGAGAGATCTGCCATCATCTCTCCTAGATGGGAACAAAGGCTGATCCCCTTGCAAACCCTGTCCTTCCCACCAGTGCTGCTGCTCTGGCTGCCCTTGGCATTACTTTTCTGTTCGAGGCATAGAGCTGCTCTTGCTTGGCCACTGTAGGTACAGCTGTGTTTGCTTTCCTCTGCCTCCTGCTCTCCCAGGCACCACGTAGGCTTCCCTGCTCACCTCATCTTGATCCTGAAGTTTTCATGGAAAGAGTCTGGGCTTTCAGGGGGTGCTCGGGAGGCAAGTGACACAGCCGTGGGCAGAGGAAGTCCCGGCAGAAACCAACCATGGAGACCTGCAACTTCTTGTGCATCTTGGGGATGAACACTTCAGGGTGGCTGAAAAGTTTTTTTAACTAAACCATTGTCTTCACCCATAAGGCTTCTGGTAAAACCGATTCGTTGTCTCATGCAAATATATTTACTTACCTTAACAGAGGAGGAAGAGTCCTCCTGCCAAGTCACAGGTTCCAAAGCACTTTGGCATCTCCAGAAAACAAACAACCCTGAGCTTGCTGCTTTTTTTTCATGCCAAAGCGCAGTTTGCAGCATGGTGTGTAATCTGGCTACACAAACCAAAGCTACTTTTGGCCCTGGGCTTCATTTGGGCTGAAATGATTTGATTTTGAAGCTGTGGATGGTTCTGCGGAAGAGGTGGAGGAAAAATAGTGCTTGAGAATTTGGGTGTCTTTGACAAAATGAAGTCAGATACAGTTTATGCATTGCAAAATGATTTAAAAAAGAATAATCAGAAAATCCTATATTTTTTTTTTGGCCTAGCACTGAGCAAACCTGCAGCCACAAGCGTCCTTCCTTCCCACCCCAGCTTTGCCTTTCCCTCGGGGTGCTGTGCTGCTGCCAGCCAGGCTTACACACAAATAGCTCAATTACAGATGCACTATTTTATTCTTTCTTCTACAAACCACGTAGCAAGGAGCAGTTGAGCAGCTTGCAAAGGATTTGGCTCTCAGCACAGGGTGCTGGGCTTCTGAGCGGGGCAGTGAGCAGCGAGAGGTGCTGGATGCTTTGCAGTTTTATAGCCGTGCCTTGGCTTGCCACCAAGAAACTTCGGAGCTCAGGTACATGGGGCTCTGACAGAATGGGAGTTCTGCTTCAAGTCTTCATTGGAAAGTCTTTTTTTCCACTGTGGGGTTGCTGTAAAACAAGCAAACAATAACAAACAATAAAAATCCCCAAACTAAAACCTCAGAAGGAAAGCTGTGATTTGGCATTGCCTCTCTGCAATACTTTTACAAGTGATTGTGTGACTCTTTCTGGTTTTGTGACAAACTTGATATTTTAAATGGATCTGATGCTTTGGGGAGGCCTGAGGACAGAAAGCTAGAAAAACCTGGTAAGGAGGGGACTTCTGGAGTCAATCAGCTCAGCTTAGAGGAGAGTTATCCTGGGCTTTACCCCAAACCAGACATCTAGAAACAAAAGGCACAATTAATTTCTGGCTTCTGTTGTCATTTGGGGAAGTTTTTCCCAGAATGTTGATTATTTTCACGGATTTCAAGGGGGTGTGTGTGTGGGTACCTTTTTCTTTTCACTCCCTTTCAGACTACAAGAACCTTTCATACAGTTTTTATTGCAAAGTAACATCTCTACCAGCAATAAAACTTGTGTAATTCTAGAAAGTTGTAGCACTCTCCACAAAATATTTTAGATTTGAACCTTTATGGCCGTGGTTTTACAGCCACTCTGAAGGCTTCTCTTGACATCTATGATCTATTCTTTAAATAGGTTTCAAACTGTGGTGTCTATAGATGTGCTTCTGATCAAGCCAGGGGATGTTTCAGATATAAAAAGACATATGAGTGTGACAGGAGATAGACTCTTACGTATAAGTCGGTCATCCTGAATCTTCTAAGGGTAGCAAAGATTCTCCTGCACAAGTAGCACAAAAAAAATATATGATTGCAACAGAGCAAATAAGAATTGCTTCTGTGTAATATTGCAAGAGGTCATAAGCAATCAGACTTTATTGAAACAGGCAAGCAGGAAGAGCGATAACGTGTTTACTATGCGTAAGCAAAAATTATAATCAACTCTATAATAAATTTATAAACCACATATAGAGTTTAATCCAAGTCTTGTGTAATCTATGGCTCAACATTTCTTGGTAAGGAATAAAGGCAATGGTTTGGCATCAGAACATAAATCCTGGGCTCGTAATTCCTGGGTTGCAAACGTGGTGCCTGTCCTGTGGAGATATTTCATATACTGAGCTGCAAATCCTCTGCTTAAAATTTGTTTTTATTCTCCTCTCACAAGGGAGGCGACCCTTGCAGTGCCGCTTGCAGAAAACACCCACCTACATTTGCCAGGGTCTGTGCTGTGTTTGTGCATTTTTCCCGGACTCGGGTTTTCCTCCATTTGTTTTTCCACAGGGTTCACACCATCCCGAATTGGTGCTGCTTCCAGGTTTCCTATTGCACTGCTTTCTTCTCCTGAAGAACAAAAACATGTAATGGAGGGAACACCTCTAATGCCTGTTTAAATACATCAGCGTGTCATAAGGGACACTGGATTAGCCCCACTGTTTCCCAGTTTTGTGCTGGTGGATAATACATTTCCACTCAGCGCTGTCATCGCTGAAGATTTCTGTCCCTAGATTTCTTTCTAGGGACACAGTACGATACAGAATGAGATGTTAAGCATGGATTTTTGAGAATTGGTCACTAGCGAGGATTTTTAGGGGCAAGATTTTGTCAGCTTTGCACCAAGCGGGCTGGGTTCAACCCTGAGAAGCTGCCCAGTGTGTAGCAGCTCGGGCCATCCAGGTCCCTGCCCTTTATAGTTCAGGATTTCCGAGCACTCACGGAGCTGTAAATCTTCTATACACAAAATTCAACCTTTGCTTTCAACAGGGCTTCAGAATTTCCGTTTCTTTTATTTGCTTTTTGTTTGAGCATATTTAAAAAAAAAAAAGGCAATTTCTCTAGAAGGTTGCTCACTTGTAAGAACAGTTGCACTTTCTACCTGCAGAATGAATGTGTGTCCCCAGAGATGGAAATCTTCCGTGAGTGCGACTCCAGCTCTTGGAAGTCAGAAGCAAAGCTGTTGCAAAACAACAACCGCAAGCCAAAAGGTGTTGCCTGGCCAACTTACCTGTCCCCTTTTGAAGTTTTATTTTGGTCAGGATGAGAACAGCGATAGTGGTGATGATCAGTAAAATGAGAGCTGGTAACACAACTGCGAGCAGACGTGATTCACCCGATGAGCTGGAAAGAGGAAGCATCAGAATTAAATTGGATTTAGATTCGGCTGCGAGGTGGCTGAAGGAGCTTAATGCAGGCTCTTGTTTTTACACCAAGGAGTATAAGGGAATTTTTAAACTGACTAAATCAAAGATGAACATTCAACAAAATCAAGTACAGATGAAATGACTTGAGCTGGAGCTTGCCTTATGAGGAAGTAATTTCTACACTGACCTCTGCTCTACCTTGTGGGGTTCCTGCTCCCAGCTGAACCAGCCCCTCCAAAGGAAAATGATATCTTTCCATCATACAAACTCACAAGCAATGATCATACTTTTTTTTTGAGCTGTTGTAGACCCTCGTGCTGTTGGGGGGTGTCTGTGTGCTGTATCCTTGCAAAAATTACATAAAGGCAGAGGGCCAGCAAGGGTGCAAAATCTGATCCTTGATACAAGATCATGATTTGTGCTTGGTGACATGCTCTCTCCCCCTCTTTCTGGCTGGGTGGCTGAGATACAGCTTGAGGGAGGTTAGGGATGGAGAAGATGGTGCTTTTTGTGCTGGGGGTTGCTGGAACAGGTGAGATCTGAGGTGTGTAGAGGGGTAGCTGAGGATATTGAACTGGATTTATGGACTTTGTGGCTTATCTTCAGTTATGACTGATAGATGGTGCAGAAGCATCAGATACTGCACTATGTATATCACTTCACTGGGTGCTGGATGGTGGCCACAGCTGGGGTGAAAGGCGTAAGAGCTGCTTATAGACATCTCGTACAACAGGAAGCACAGAAGGCAAATTCACCAAGAAAACCACTTACACTGGGGTGAGCCACAGGACTTTCTGTAGCAAAGTGCCATGGAATAATTCCTGGGCAAAGTATCTCTCAGCTTTTTGGTTGACCTCATCCAAAGATAGCTCCTTATGCAACAGAGAGCACCCAAACACTACACAAGCTGCCTGCAGAGCTTGGCCGAGGCCTGCAGTGGAGTGAGTAGCAGCCACTGATTCACCAGTGTTATTGCTCAAGCCCAATGTTTCCTAATGTGCTGTCTCCAGACTGAGACAGGAGCATAGCTATTGGCTTTGGCATCTGCTCTATAGGAATGGCCAGCACCAGAAGGTTTAGAGGTAAGTTCAAAGCTACATGCCACAGCCAGGCAGGAGACCACCTCACCTTCTGCTTCTCTAAGTACTACTGTCTCCTGTTGGTGTCTTCAGCTTGTAACTTGCACACAACCTCTGCAGGGCCCTGGGAAATGGGGCAGGCAGGTCATAAACCACCAAGCTGGTGCCAATGAGATAGGTGGCCCTGAACTTACCTCTGGTAATAGATTTCAGCAGGGGTGGTTACAAAGGTGCTGGGGGTGGTTACAAAGGTGCTGGGGGTGGTTACAAAGGTGCTGGGGGAGGCAGCGGGCAGCAGGGTGCTGGTGCTCTCAGTGACAGTGCCCATCGTGTGCGTCAGGCCCGTGATGCTCCTCTGCGTGGGTGTGCTGGAGGCGGCCGGACTTGATAAAGTGGGTTTCACAAGAGTGGATGTTTCTGGGTCTTGTGAAGAGCAGGTTTCTATGGAGGAAATTACTCCGAAGCTCGAATATCCTTCTTTTTGCAAAGGCAATGTGTTAGATTCATGCCTTTCACCTGCATCCCAACATGAAAAAATTTTCGTCATGATAGAAGCAAACCCAAGTGTTTTTGTTTTCCTTTGAGTCTTACAGAACACAGCTTGGGAGTACTAGTGAAAACCCATTAGTACTTGGCAAACTTTCATACTTTAAACCTGCCTGTTTCTGTCTTTGCCAGCTGAAGTTACATGGATCTGTTTATTTAGACGCTGCAGTTTCTAAAACTACAAGAAAACCTTTAGCTGATCTTCAGAGCACGGCAGATGTCCCTGAGCTGCACTTGCTAGGACCAGGATGTCATATCTTAGGGGTTTGCATCATAAATAATCAAGAATATAATTCACGCAAGCTAAATTTCTTCTGAAGGCTCAGCTGACCTCTCTGCCTCTGAAAACCTTCACTGTCCCCTCAGTTACTTGCCAATAACCGTAAAAGAAAACGTGTAGCTGATGTTTCTCCTAATGTTGTTCTATTTGTGCCCAGTACAAAAGAGAGTCTGTTCTTTTCAGGCCCATGAAAGGGCAGAGGAAAGAGTGGTTGGAAAAAAAAAGAAGAGTTTATTGTGCTCCAGGCCACCCCATCACCTACCCTTCTGGATGAACAGCTTCACAGAGGACGTGTGCTCCGTCTGCCCGTTTTCAGCCCCGCACCAGTACCATCCTGCATCCTCCTCTCTCAGCTGGCTGATCACCACTGTGTAAGTCCCAGTTTCCTGGTTGCTGCTGGTCAGTTGTATTCGTCCTTCGTACGACTCGTGCACAAACCCGTCCGTGTCCACGAGCAGCGAGCAGGTAGCTCCCTTCCACCTGCACAGATACTTCTTCTCGTAGCTCCCCTTGGGATCGTAGTGGCATTTCACGGACAGAGAGTATCCGACTGTGCCGCTGAGGAATTTTGGTCTCTTCGGAAGGGTGGAGGCTACGGGTCGGAGGGAACTGCATTAGCATTCCGTGCCCCTTGCCCAGGGCTGTGAGGAACTTGCACAGCATGTGTGGCCCCCAGCACCCCATCCTACCTGTGGTCACCTGCAGAGCCACCATCTGTGGACTGTCCTGACTGCTAATCCTTCCTGTTCCACACCTGTACAGCCCCGAGTCTTCCTTTTTTAAGTCATTTATCAAGACTTTGAAAGCTCCAGAGCTCTCCTGAGGAGTGATAGAGATTCTTCCTTGGTAACTCATTCCCACGTAGCCATCGCTGTTGGCTATGAGGGAGCAGCCGCTTCTCCCCACTTTGCACCAGAACCTCTTCTCGCCGCCTTGGGGGTCCCCAGGTGGGCACAGGACTGTGACAGAGCCGTGGAGCTCCCCCTGGATGAGCTTGATTGGCTCCAAGGTGGTGGCATCTGCAGGGAGAGAGCAGAGCAGGCAGCCTCCAGCCACGCAGGAGAGGATTTCCTTTTATGAACAGCTGATTTGGTCAAACCTGAGAATTTTTATACCTTGTAAATATCTGATTAATAGCACAGGGTAGAAAAAGTCAATATCCCTTCTGTGTGCTGGTGCTCCAGCATCTGTCCCCAGAGCGGTCCCTGGGCTGCCAGGGGAGCGGAACCTCCCCTCTCCCTCACCACCATCCTACCTGTTGTGACTGTCAGGTTCACGCGGACGTACAGGTCGCTGTTGGTGGTGCCGATGCCGCACTGGTAGATCCCCGTGTCACTCTTTTTCAGGCCTGTCATCGTCACCACGAGGGTGCCATTCTGCGAGATGTCCTCGAGAGAGACTCGCCCCCAATAGTCTTTAGAGATGTAGCCAGTTGTAGAGATGATGGTGTAGCAAGTCCTGCTTCCTGCTGCTTTGCACCAATATTTTCGGTCGTGTTTGTTGGCTGGTGTGATGGAGTAGAAGCACTGATGGGTGACTGATCCTCCCATGTCACCTGTCAAAGACCTGGATCCGTACAAGGTGCTTGAAACCGGCTCTTTTGGGGAAAGAAACAGAAGTTGTTGGTCACTTAAAGACAAGAAAAAACCTGGAAAAAAACAGCATAGCTCCTTTGAGCTAATGCATGACATCAGTGGGACATCTGGCTCAGAAAATTCAGAGTTTAATTTGGATGTGATGAGTTATCTTCCTTGAGTGCCACATTGTCCACTTGGGGACAACTGGCATTGCAGAGCCACTGCCTTGTGTTGTTTCAGACGGGGAAACCTTCATTGCCCCAAACCCCCATCAGTCCTGCCTGGAGCTAAACATCAAGGGCAGCACTTACTTCACAGCAAACATCCAAGAACAACCTTTGGCATTTGCAGACTCTGCCTGATCTGACAACTTTCTCCTCCCTGCAGATGCCTTGCCCGGGCACAAGTGGCCGCCTGCAGCGCCGAGCCATGAGGAGCTGGGCTCCTTCCCAGCTCTGGCTGTGCCTTTGCTACCTCGCTGCAGACTGGGCACCAGGGGGTTTGACCAGTGTCCATTTTGCAGGGGAAGGTGCCTAGTGTCCAAGTGAGGGCTTAGCCCAGGATGTAGCTGTGTGCCCAGTTCCAGTTTTGCCTGTTCTCATCAGGGTAAGAGGCTGGAGAGTTGGTTCCTTGGTGACTCACCTTGCAGCAAAGCTGCTAAGAGAAAGAGAGCCACCATGTCCGGCCTTCACCAATGTTCGCTTGGAAAGCTTCAAAAATCTCGCCTTGGATACAGGGTTTTACTGATGTCTGTGCTGCTAAACAGAAGAGAGAGATTGTGGCTGGGACCTGTCAAGGTAAACCACCTGGACTGCGCTGATGGCTGCGGGGAGCTGAGCACCTCTGTCCCTGGTGGCTCTCAGCCCGTGACATGGCCTGGCCCAAAGGAAAGGGAATTTCAGTATGACAAAAAGTGCTCATAGTGCCCTGCAGCTCTCGAACTCCCGCATTAGACCCTCTGTGTGGGGGTAGGATGGTTACTAAAACCACTGCTGGTAATAACAGGTCAGCAGCAGCTGAAAATCGGGGGTCAGTCGGGCTGGCGAGGGACCTGTTGCGGTGCTGGGCTGGGCTGTGACCTCCACCACTACTTGCACCTACTGAGGTGTGCCAGGATTGCTTCAGTGGGTGCCAAATTCGGCACTGAGGAGCCAGAAGCAAGTGTGAGATGTGGCATTTGGTCCTGCCCTCCCACCCAGCCAGACCTGTGACATCAAGGTATTTTCTTTCTTGACTTTTGTCTTCTTTTTTTTTTTCTTTTTTATCTCAAGAAACAATAGGAAATGCTGCAGGCCTCAGGAATGCCAACATCCTCAAACATCTCCCACCACCTCCCAATTCTTTTTCTTCCTTTTTCATTGCTTTTTTTAACCCTGCAATTCCTCTTTGTACAGGTTGTTGTTATCCATTTTCACATCTGAACAGAAACAGTGCTTGAGTGTCTCTGTTTCAGGTAGGAATTGCTTCCTTGTTTGAGTTAAAAATTGACTGTTGATTAGCGCCATGATTTATTCTGTAGAGTTCCTACTAAATTTCTTTATTCACTATTTGCCTAACCCCCCACTGCCCTTAAATCCTCGGTAGGCAGAAATCACGTGGTTTAGTTTATACTTCTTAGCGCTTTGGAATCACTTCAAAGCCTTCAGACAACACGAAGAAGGAAACGACAGAGGCTGGATGCCATAGCCAGCCTTGCTCCCGCCCGCCGCGGTGCCGAGCGGAGTCCTGCCGGCAGCATCCTGGGCTGGATGCCCACGGGAGCCCGCCGCTTGCCCACCCTCCACGCTGCAGAGGAGCTGGGGACAGGCTCAGCCTTTGCTCCCGTCGCTCGCTGTGCCTTGCACACCCCGTGGCGGGGATGATGCGCAGCTCCCGCCAACTCAGCTCCCACCCGGCTCTCCGCAGATCGGAAGCTCGGGACGGGTCTGCAGAAACACCCTCTTCCCAGTTCAGCGCAGGCTGAAGTGCTGTGGTGGTGCAGCTGGCACAGCATCCTCTTCGGGCAGGTTCCCCTTTTATTTTTTATTTTTTTTTACCCTGTGTATGAGGCAGCGGCAGCAGCTCTGGTGTGGAGATGTGCGTGTGTCTGTGGCCGGCCGGCCGGTCGCATCTGCCTGCCCCAAACAGCTCTATAAGATAGAAAAATGCCCCTATATATAAAGTGAGCTCTGGTGGGGGAGAGTGAACTTGATTTCCTATCTTCAGCATGAGGCTGTCAGCTAAATTTTAATCTCATTTAATCTTAGGCTTTAGATGAGATGTTTCATATTTTATCTTATGTTTCTTACCCAGCAGATAGGCATTAAAAATAAAAGGCAGAAAGAGCTAGAATTATGAATCTCAGAAAGGCAAGATTTCCTAAGAGCTAAACCACATATGGCTGGTTTTTTTTCACCTGTCTTCATTTCAGTTTTGTATTGTGAAACTCTTTATATGATCAATTTTTAGTGCCTGTCGGATTAAAAGCTTCTCCTGCTGCCATCCAAAGCGAGCTCGCTGCTGCTGCTGCACAGCTGGGCAGAGGCTCTCTGTGCACAGTTGTGTAAGAACTTACCTCATCCACATCATTTTCGTGTGTGTTCTTGGCAAAAAAACATATCTCATAATGTAATTCATAGATATAAACAGAAAAAAACCCACTGCCTTTAAAAAAAAAATAAATCAAGCATAAATGAGTTATACTACATTTTACTATAGAAATAATTATTTAAAATTTCAGGTCTGTTACATATTATAGGTGCAATCCATCAAAATAGCTCATACAATTACTACTCAGCAGCATAGTACTCGAAGCAATGGTATTTTAAGGGCAAATTGAGGATCACCTACCTTAGGTTGTGACACTTCTGTTGCTGGGTATTTTCTCCTGTTCCTTCTGCAGTTTACATTAATTTCATGAAGTGCTTTTTGCAGCTTGCAGCTCAGTTTGTCTTTGTTCTGCTCTTGATGTTTAATTATTTTTCTTTCTTTTTTTTTTTTCCCAGAATTTGGAAATGGATACGCTGAAAATTTTCTCAAGTCTAGGCACCCATTGCTGAGCAAACTGGGAGGTGGTCAAAATACTTAAAGGAATAGTAGGGGTGCAACTGATATACCGAGTATGGAACCCAAAAACGGTCATTTTTAGCCACCTGATGATTCAAGTGACCTCAAGGAAGGGAGGGGGCAAAAAAAGTGAAGAGGCCAGGAGCAGAACTCGCAAGAGTTGAGAGGAATTCCCCTGCTCTGCAGGCAACTTGCAAAGTTTTAACACAAAACAACTGTTTTTGAAGAATAGTAATAAGATGCACTTTGCTGTGAGCCACTTCCAGGCAGAACTTCATGCAAAGTAAGAACTTTGTACGTGTTTCCTCAAACTTCTGTGGTTTGAATGAACCTGAATGTGGCTCACGCCTGTCTCTTGATCCCGTGTGCTTTATGAATACAGCACAAGAAGATTTCTGCTTCAAAGTCTGTTAGAAAACGATCTCTGCAATGAGAATGAAGCAAGTGACGATGCTACACTGGTGCAAGTGATACTTACACCAGTAAATACATGTGGGTTTTAGTTGCTGCGATATCTACTTTGCATCGCAGGCCCCTCTGCCACAAAGACACCACCTTCACAACCAGCAAAGCTCTGGTACCTCTTCACAGTTCTTCACAACGAATTTTTAGGCTCCTGCTTAAGGGTTTGTGTGTTTTCTTGCCCTGCCAGTCCCTGCTCGTAGGGGCTTCATCACGGAGTCATCTCTTGACTCTCACTGAAATTTTCTCCTCCAGTGTGACAGTCCCTGTGTAAGTGGCCAGGAACCGGCACTGGGCAGCTCAGGGCAGTGGTGATCCCCCATGGCTTGTGTGTTACTCAAGAAGCACAAACCAGCCAAGCTCCCCGGTGATAAATACTTGGCCGCATTCCTGCCATAATTCCCAGGAAAGCAATTTGGGTTATTGACTTCTCTGATTAGTGTGACTGTATCAGATCATTGCAGCGTGACCAGACTGAGTCACCAATCCGATACACAGATCAAAGTTGAGAAATCAAGCCGGCGTATCACCGAAGCATGGGAGCTTTTGCCTGAAAAAATTTTTAAGCTCCCTCAATAAGTTGTCATTTTGTGGTGATTAATTACTCTGTAAATTTCACCTTGCTGCATTTGAACCATCGCACACTTAGAAGGTGTCGGCTGGTGGGTTGCTTCATCCATCACCAAACCCGGAGCCCTGCACAGGTACAACCAAAACCCAGGTGTGTTTGAGGCATGTTCATGGAGAGTAAGTACAGTTCATTCTGTGATAATGGCCGTGCTCGTTGCCTCACAAGATCTGAAGATGTAACTAAGGATGTTTTGCTCACACACACACACACAATTCCTCTTTTCACTAACCAAATAATAATCACCGAGAGAAGTGTAGACGCGATAGCTGTTTCAAAACTATGTAGGTGGAGCAATAGTTGCACTATTGTGAGGAACTTTGGCTTGGTTTTCCTTCAAAGAAAAATGATTGATTGAAAAAAAAAATAAAATTAAAAGACTCTACTTTTGAGAGAGCCATGGGCTGGCTCCAGCACACTGCGTATCTCCAGGGCTTGCAGGATAACACCGTGTGAGAAGTGATGTGTGATTCAGAGTAGTCACAGGAGAGTTGATAAAAATGACTTTGTTCTGGCCCAGCAGTGTGCTGGTGGGGTTCAAAAGTCCTGCTCTTGCCTTCATTGTGTGCAGACACGCTTTGAACACAGGTTGTCTTTGTTTAAGTCGATAATTGAAGCACTTTGGAATCACCCTGGATTAAGATAAACCTCTGAAACGCAGTTTTGCTTTCTTTATCGTGATACGATTACTTATATTGCAGTGATTGTTGTTTTGTACCAAACCTGTGCAATAAACTTCCTAATATTGATTAGGCTCCATCAAAAGTAGTTTCAGGACATTCATTACCATATCAGTAGCAAAGCAATAGGATTGCCTTTGTATTAGCAATAAAATGTGATACACAAACCTGATGGTGGGAACCCCGAGAGCTACTCAGTGTCGTTCCTTCACACCACAAATGTGACTGAAATGTTCAGCTTGAAACCGCTGACAACCTCCCACCACCTCTGATGAGACCCTGCTGAGCAATGCTGAAGGAGAAGCTGGTGGTTTGGGGTGCAGCTCCTTCCTCTGGTGCTCAGAGATGCCTCTGTAGATTTGATTTCAAGACCCTAAAGGAGAAGCAGAGCTGATGCCACTTCTGCCAGGCAGAGAGGAGTTAGCAAGGGTGAGCTGAGGACCAGTGCTGAGCTCATGGTCCTTGTCTTTGCCCTGCAGGAACACCTCATCCTGGGGCACAAGGGGTCTCCAACAGCTTGGTCATCCCAGCTGTCCTTGCCTGGGTGACAACTGGTGACACTCAGCCCAGCAGCAGTGTCGCCACAGGGCCCCGTCGGAGTCCCACTGACACCCGTGGGGGGGTGGTGAGGGCGGGCAGAATGAGCTCTGCAGGGACCTGCGGCCACCCTGGGGAGATCCCGACTCTGGAGATGCACCAAAAGGGGCTGGGGGCAAATTTGTGCCCTGGGTTTGGGAATTGTTTTGTGTGCTCAAAGGTTGTTCTCCTAATTGCCTTATAGGAAGCAATAAACCAAAGACTCTCTATTAATAATTTAACTGAAGTACTATGTTAATTACCACATATTCTGCTGCTTCTCTTCTCTTCTCTTCTCTTCTCTTCTCTTCTCTTCTCTTCTCTTCTCTTCTCTTCTCTTCTCTTCTCTTCTCTTCTCTTCTCTTCTCTTCTCTTCTCTTCTCTTCTCTTCTCTTCTCTTCTCTTCTCTTCTCTTCTCTTCTCTTCTCTTCTCTTCTCTTCTCTTCTCTTCTCTTCTCTTCTCTTCTCTTCTCTTCTCTTCTCTTCTCTTCTCTTCTCTTCTCTTCTCTTCTTCTCTTCTCTTCTTCTCTTCTCTTCTCCTGGGAAAGCTGAAGTCCTCTGCATTGGGCAGCTGTGCCTTGTCCCCATCCCTTCCAGTTAGAACCCCTGGGTGCGGGTCTGAGCTGGATACGTGCACACGGGGGAAGGACCATCCCTGTGTATTACTGGTGACATCTACCCTGCAGGTAAGAGGGGGGGATGTTTGACCCCCCACACCACGCCAAGGGAGAACATCCCGTTTGTGCTGCCAGCAGCAAACTCTTCTTGCATCTCCAGGCTCCTGGCGTGGAAACGTCCCCTCAGCAGCACTTTTGCAGCCTTTCCACCCGCCTCAGCAGCACTTTGCAGGGTTTCTCCCCCTCAGGGTTTCTCCTGTCTCCAGCCGCCGTGTCGCCGCTGCCAGAACATCCGAGCCCCGGGCGCGCAGTGCCACCCTGTGTCGATGTCGCAGCCGGTCACCCGCCGCGCATCCCGTGGTGACACCGATCCGCTGTTCAGATCAAGGACCTATGGAGAGTAGAGTCCGAGAGGAAGGACGAGGGTCCTGAGCAGGGATGGGGACAGGCAAGAGCTCTCTGCCCATCCCCAGGGCGCAGCAGGCTTGGTCCCCGGCTCCATCCACCATCTCTGCTGCACACATCTACTTCTTAAATCCCAGTGAAGAGGCTGTTCTCTTCTTCAGGGCTGCAGTTTGCTCCTGGAGCAGCCTGGATCTCCTGCCCTTCTGCAAGTAGGTGGTTGAGCTCCCTTCTGCTAGGGTTTTTATGTGGATCCATCAGCAGGGGGACACCCTGTCCTCGGGCCACAACTGGATTTTCCTTGTAGAGTCATGTTGCTGTTTTTCATTTGGATGCCGATTCTAGACCTCTCTGGTGGGACCTGGCTTCAGCTCCACGTTTCCTTCACATTACTGAAAGGGGCACGAGCCATCACTCAGCCAGCAGCTGCCAGAAAAAGGGACAATAATGAACGTAACTAGAAGGGAAAGAAGGAAGGACACCAGGGACACCCAGCCAGGCAGGAGGGGATGAAGGCAAAGCAGCAGCTTCCTGCTCCCAGCTGGTGAAGCCCAGGCACAAGGAGTGTATGTTCTGATGGAGTGTCACTGCTGGGGCTGATTGTCCCCTTCCCCATCTCCGTGCCACTCATGCTGGTGCGTTGCATGCTGCCAGCTTGCTGCGGGGGATGCCACATCCCAGCAGCTCTCTGCCTGCAGGTTTGGTGCACCCGTGGGATGTCCAAAGGATGCTAATGTCTGGCATGTCCCCAGCTCCTTCTGATAGGTGATGAATGCGGCTACGGATTGCTACACCCCGCCCGCCCAGGGTGGGCTACAGCTCACGTGTGCAGACAGAAAGGAGCAGAATCGCTGGAGAACAGGGAGAAACAGGCGACCCACGCATCCGTGCACTGTGTTTTAGGAGGGGATCTCCTGCCTCAGCAGCGTGAGATCCAAGGTGAAGACAGGCGCAGCAGGATTGCTGCCGAACGAGCTCTCCCGAGAGGAGCCAGTCGGGCCAGGTGCTATGTCCCGAGTTGCTCTGCAGAATGATGAGGTGGTGGTGAGATATTTTGGGTGGAGGCAAATTGCCTCAGACAGAGCTGGTTCTAAGGAGTAGCATCAAGCAAGCTCACCCACAGCAGCACCGTGCACCGGTCCCTCACCCAGCCGGGATGGGAACGCTCAACTTGGTCTCCAGGTGTCCCAAGATGACCCTGGCTTTTGGAGCAGGAACATCTGGGAACCCCACCTCCTTTAAACACACAAAACCCCAAATAAACTTTCAGCGAGGGCAGCAGCACTGGAAGCAGCAAGGGCCATGTTCTCAGCATCGTTTACAGAGCAGCTGGCAGCAACGGGCACCTTGCAGCCAGGAGAATGGTTCTGGGAGGGAAACAGTGATGGCAGTGCATGGAAAGGACCCCTGCGGGGCAGTACCGCTGCCTTGCACCTTCTCTGACTCCTAATGGAGAGTTAACTTCCAGACAAGCCACAGAATTTCTTCTTCTGAGCTAAGGATGTCGCTTTCCTCCCTGTAACAAACACGTGCTGGCTGGTGAACCTCCTCCCGCCCACCAGCCCGAGATGGGCACCGGGCAGCACCGGGCAGCATGTTTTACCACTGCGCAGTTGTTGGGGTTGCTGTCAGCACCTCAGCACAGCCTGTCTGCACTTCAACTTGTTATTAATAAATCGTGACAAACCCTGTTTGCTCTGCAGTGCCCGTAGGAGTTAATGATTAAACTGCAGCTCGGGTGGTGTTCTTGGAACACGCCAGATAAGTTATCAGCGGGCAGAAACCCCCCTGTGAGGAGGAACAGTGACCTTTTCTGTTTCTTCAAAGTTAAAGGGTCGTTGGAAACAAAGAAGAGCTGAGATCTGGGCGGCAGGAGCGTTCTCACCCTCCCTGCCCTGCCAAGGGTAGCCCAGCGGCTCATCCGGGCTGATCCAGTGGTTGCTGTGGCAGAGCCAGAGGATGGGTTTTAAGAGCAGGAATGAGGAACAGTGGATCTGGTTTTAAGATATCAGGTAGATTTGCATCCCTGGCAAGTAAAGCAAAACAAACCCAAACCAGGAAACCCCTGGCTGTTTGAACCCTGTTGTCTGAACACGGCAGGAGTCGGTGGTGAAAGGCTTGAGTGTGTTTGGTGGAGCTTGCCGTTGCCTTCTGAGGGGAGTAAGGAGGACACCTATTTTCAGAGAACCTTGCTCCTATGCTTGGGACTCTGCCACACTGGTTTTCCATTATTAATAACTGTCAGTGACCAGGGCTTGCCTTGGTTGGTTGGTGTCATTGGAGAGATGCCCTCGTGGTGCTCGGGGGGTGATGCACAGGCCGAGTTCAGCTCTGTGCCCGGCCTTGGGGCACGGGGACCTGGGATGGGGTGACAGCAGCTGAACCTCAGGAGCACTTCTACTATGCCTGACCCCACAAAGCCTTAGTTTACCATACCCACAAGGAGGCCCGCAGGTTTTCAGCATGCCTACAGAGATGACGGCATCGCCCACAAGCTCAGCTGAAGCAGCAGCCTGTCGTGTTGAACACGGCACGCAGCCGGATGAGTCCCCACCCCGAGGTCCTGCACAGGAAGGGCAGAGCCTCGCCTACTGGTTATTGCCCAAACCCTGCAGGGAGGGATGTGGTTGAAAACCCTCGGACATCTGCAGCCGTCTCCCACAGAGCCACTCCAGCAGGACCTTGGGTCTCACAGCCCAGCTCTGATATTCTCTAGCTGGAGATATGTCAGGCCAGCAATAACCAACACACCTCCCCAACCTCCTGTGGGACACCAGCCCCAAGGCTCCCTGCTGACTCCTGCACCGAAGCTGCCGCACAGTGACAAAATCTATTATTGAGGCGACCGATTTCTCCCGGAGGCTGTGGGCCAGCACAGCTGATGTTTGATATCTCCAGAATTTAACAAACCACTTCTCCAGAACTTGATCTCTGTAATGAAAGATGTGCCTTGCATTGGGATAGTAGGTCTTGTCAGGCTCACGTAGACATGGAAATGATATGTCTGAGCCAGGGTGGGACTGATAGTTAAGAAGTAGATGAATACTCCACGTAAAATGCAAAGCTGAGTGTTTTCTTTGGGTCTTTTCTAACGTCACTGTGCAGCATAAACATGGTGCCTATCATCTGCACTAAGGCTCTGATACCGACTCTTCAGGTTACTTCTGAAATATTATAATCTCTCTGGGGTTTTTTTGGCTATGGTCTGTTGTGATTTTGCCTCCCAGGCACCAATCGAGCGAATGATGGCCAGAATTAAGTAGAAGGAAGTCTGCTTTCTGAGATACCCAGACAAGAGCCTGGGAACTCAGTTGGAATTTGGCTCAACCAGGAGGTAGATTTTATTTCTGATCTTACTTGTCTTGGATCCATCTCCTAGGTACCCCCAAATGCCATTAACAGGACAGAGCAGCCGTTCCCAAGCCATGGCTCCAGCAACTCACATCAGCTGTGCCAGTGGGCTGGAGGAACACAGCTGTGGGAGCCACCAGCTCTTCCCCTTATAAAAGAGAGGCTCATTAACCTGCTCAGGCTCCTGCCAGTCTGCAAACTGGGGCTGTTTTGATGGTGGGAATCTCACAGGCATTTAGCTGAGGAGCATCTTGCTGCTGGAGACTCTGCTGATGAGAGATGTGTGCTGGGCTAGAGCAAAGGTAAATCTCTTCTTTTGAGTTTTTGGATTATGGGTCACGTCAGAGCAGGAGAGGTTTGCTCCCTGTGGCGCTTGCTGCCTGGCGTGAAGGGGCTGCTCCAGCGGGTCAGGGTTGGGGAGCAATTATCCGAGTGACTAAATACAGGGCTGCTGTGACTGATGGTGCTTCCTGGCTTCTCCTGCAAACAAAAAATGGGAATACCTGGGGCTCCCTGGGTAACCTGGCAGGCTCCAGCCAGCCCGATGTGCAGGCAGGCAGCAGGAGAGGTTCCCACCCAGCGCTGCGCTCCCCAGGCTGTGGACTTTCAAGTGCAAATGATTGAGTTTAAAGGCAGCAAGAGAGCGTAGTATAAATGAAAGAGGAGAGGAAGATAAAAGGTTAAACTCTGAGTGGAGGGGTCAACCCTTTGAAGCCGGCTCTGGCGTGGTTTAATGGCGCGTTTTCAGCCCCATGCTCCTCTTCTCTGACCACTCCTTTTTACCCGCTGCTGATTCCAGCCTTATGCTGCTCAATGTTCTGTCTTGCTGCACATCACTTACATAATGTAGCTGTGTAACTGCTGCAGTCTCAAAGGTAATCTTGCCTTGTTTATCTAATGAGAAAGGAGGGGAGCATTAAGGTCTCTCTCAAAGCATTTTTGGCTTGAAATAGAACCTTAAAACCAGATTGTTTTAGAAACAAGGATTTTTCTCCAGTCCTTGGCTTTAGCCGAAACTGAGGAGTGCCACAGTGTAGCATGCATGTCAAGCAGGAAAGCTGAGTTTTGATGAGATTTCCTGGCAGAAATCTCCTTTCTAAATATGGCTCATTAAGCTATGATGAGGTGGAGTGATGCTCATTAACAGGAGCTGTGCACGTGGCCCAGCAGGTACGAAATAGGAACAAAAGTGAATAAATTAAAGCAGCCTCAGGAGACCAGGGTTGCCCCTCTGGGTCTGAGCTCCAGATCTGTGCCTTTCCACGGGCTCAGGCACTTCTGCTGCCGCTGGGTTGAATCTCTGACTACGGGCAAGCCCAGTTCCAGAAGCAGGCGTTGCTGTTTAATCCTGCCAGCAAAATATGACATTGCACAGGCTGGTTACGTTTGCAGCCATTAGAATGGAAGGTGTTTATCCCCACGGGCTGTGCAGCTCCTGGGCTGGGACCTTACACAAGAGCAGACACATGACTCTGCTCGGTGCCACCCAGAGTCGAGCCCTGCTGCTGGCAGCCAGATCCTGCTCTGGCCAGGGACTGCGGCCACCTCTCAGCTCCATGCAGCTTTTTGCAGCCTCTGGAGTGGTTTCCTAAACCCAAGCTGCTCTTTCTGCCTCCTGTGTCAGCTGGGGTGGACCCTGCCCCCGGCACAAGCAGGTAGCTGGCAGGAGGGAGCAGGATGATGTGGATGGGAACACCCAGGCTGTAAGCAAAGAACAGACTCCTTGCTCTTTGGCAGTGTATAAGCCCAGAGGCACCTTCCCAAGTCCCTCCTTAGCCATATGTTGGCCCAGAGGCACCTTCCCAAGGCCACATGGTCGCCATTGCACACAGGGGACCTCAGCTTGTTAGGACCCACGTACTGGGACAGGCTCATGCTGTGCAGGGCAGTATCTGCCCTGCTCAGCTCTTGGTGCCAGCAACCTTAATCCTGCCTAAACCCTCCCAAACCTCTTAAACTGCTGGAAATGCCCCAGACACGTTGCAGAGCTGCCTCTCCAGCTGTGCTGGGGTTAGAACCATCCCCATGCTCAGCCAAGGAGTTCTGGCCTGTGCTTATCATCCGTGGTGTGCAGCCACACAGCAGTTGATCAGAACCTGACCTGGTTCTGAGCTTGAACTGAGGTGCTGGGCACAGGCTGGGACAGTTAATAACCTTCCTCAGTCCTTCTCCCTTTTGGAGCCAATGTCGTGCCACACGGTGTTTGCTGAGCACCCTGCAGGGTTTTTGGTCAGATCATGGCCCAGGCGGCTTCCTCTCCTTTCTTCCCTGCTGTCCAGGTTCGAACTACTGCTGGCCAGCCCCAAACTAATTTAGTTAATTGCTTTAACTGTAAACAAGCATTTCCCTGCTCTCATGAAGTGTAGCTAGTCAGACATCACTTTCTCGCATTCCTCGGATTCTTTACGCGGGTCAGAGCCGTTCCCTGCCCTTGTGCACACCTTTGTTATGGGAGGGTTTGTGAAATGAAGCAGCTTTTGCAGAAGGACCCCCTCCCCTCCTTTCCCTGCAAAACCAAAGCTCCTCTGATGCCTCTTTGGAGAGGAATTCGAAGCCTGGCTCCGGGTTCTGTCGGTATGAGCCTGTTTGGTATTCACAACACCGGCTTGAAAAGCTGATTGTCCTGCAAGGTCAGTAATGAAAAGGATTGAGTGCAACTTTATCGGAATGCTGCAAGCAGTTAATTAACATCAGTAAATTGTTTAGTGCAATCCCCTCCCTGGCTCAGCCCTCCTCTCTAATGAAAGCCTACATTAGTTTTGAAATTAAATTGCCTGTTAGGAGCAAGGGCACTTGCTTTGCTAACAGAGATTTGAGGTGTTCAGCGCTGATGGCCAGGGTTGTGCGAGAGAATTTTTCGTGAAGGAAATGAAATGATCCTTTCAGGCTAAGCTGTTAGTGCAGCTTTTCAACTAATGGGAAATGTCCCCCCAGACCCAGGGGATGGTGCAGGAAGGGATCAGCTGGAGCAGTGGCAGGTCCCATGTCACCCAACCCAGTCTGGAAGTCGTGTGAGGAATTTGTATCCGTTTATTGCACTGGAGACACTTCCACAACATCTCGTGCTTGTCCTGGGTTGCAGGGAGCCCAAGTCTCTGGTTCAGACCTCAGTTTTTGCAATGCCCAGCTGCTCTCTGGGCACTCACACACCTCAAGACATCCTGAAGGCTGAAATTCATTATTTAGCTTGACCAGAGCTTTGATTGCAACATAAATTTGTACTACATGGTCATTTTCTGATTGTATACAAGTTTATTACAGAAATAAACCACCTTTGTAATAAAAGGTGCACAGCACAAATGTTGACAAGTCTGAAAGATGCGAGGAGGGTTTGAAAGGGAATGAACTGGTGGTGTCTCAGGCTGGCATCTCTCATTTTGGGCTGTGCTCCTGGTTCCGCCACCAACACACAGCCTGTCGCGTCGTGACGAACGCGGGTATTTGTGTGTCTTCCAAGTGCTCTGTCCGGGTTGTCGGGGCTGGGTGAGGGAACAGCCTTGTAGAGGAGGAGGTGGGAAGTCTGTGCAGCCACCCGGCCTTTCTGTGGGTGCTGTACAAGGAGCACCCGTGCACAGGGGAGCGTTGCTGGGCCCCCTCCGGTGCCCCTTGGTCTGACTCTTTTGTATGTGGCAGTGGTGGCTTTTGGGAGGCACTTGCATGGGGCAGGTGAGTGCTCAGACCTCAGAGACTTTGATAAAGTTAACAAAAAAACCCAAACATAAAATCCTAAAGGAGCAGTAGAGCCCTGTAGTTCTTCCCAGAGAGGCTTCGTCCACTGGAAACCTCTTTTAAAACGAGCCAGATCCCCAATTCTATGGCTTCCCTGTTGCAATGAATCCCTAAAGGCATTAAAGAGCTCTTAGGAGAATATACCCCATCCACATGCTGAGTGATGCTTTATATAAATAGCTCATATATACTTGCTATATACAAAATATTCTGTACACGTGGTGGTACTTGATTTGGTGTGAAGCTCCGAATACCTCTCGTGGTGTCCCTCCCGAGATGCAGGGGCAGGAGATAACAGCAGAAGAGGATTTATGGTTGTGCTGCCTGAGGACAGGCAGCGAAGGCACCTGGATCTGGGGTGAAAAGCCCCCTTTTCAGCAGCCCTGCCACCCGTGGAGCTATTCCTTCAGCAGACCGAGCTTCTTCAGCGCTTCTCGCCGGTTCTCGTCGGTCGTGCCCTTGGGGGAAATCTTCACGCTGACGCAGGAGCGGGATGGTCTGGGGAAGCTCTGCAGCGGGTGGGATCGTCGCTTGCCGCTCTTCTCCTGCTCCACCTGCCCCTGCTCCTTCAGAGCAGTGAAGTCCTTCCCTGCCCCAAGGGACACCGGCCGGGGACGGCTGCTCCTGAGGAAGCTCGGGGCAAGTCGCTCAATGAAGGACATCTTGCCCAAGGAGCTGCTGGTCTTGACGTTCTGCTCCTTGGTGCTGGCCATGTAGCTGCTCAGTCCCACGCCAGAGCGCTCCAGGGTGTTGGATTTGAAGGTCATCTGCCGGATTCCTGGCACGGACCCCTCCGCTGCCCCACAGTGTGCCTCCCCAGGGATGGGGACCGGCATCTCCCTTGGTTGGGGATGCACGGGAGGTTGTAGGTGGGTACTGGGCTCCCTCCTGTCCTGTGACAGTCCAAGCTTCTCCAGTGCCTCCCGTCGAGCTTTCTCCCTATCCTTGGGGTCGAGGTGCCCCAAATTTGCCTTTTCAGCAGCAGTATCACTGGCAGAGCTGAGATGAGAGCTGATTGAGGATGGAGGCGTTGCTTTTACCTTCTGGCTGGGCTCCGTGGCGAGCGGCACTGGGCTGGTTTTGCTGGTTTTCAGGATAATATTTGGTGGCAATTTTCGTGGTTTGGGGGCAGTTGGAGGCCCGCGCTTGGCATCGGGGTCCTGAGGGGTATCTTCCAATGTGGATTTCTCTCGCTGGCTCCAAGAAATCCAAGTCTTGGTCTCCTTGGCTGTTTCCCTGTTGGCATCTTGATGATTGCTTCTTGACCACTCGTAGGTCACCAGGTCATCCTGAAAGGGATCTGGAGATGAAGTAATCATAGATCCCAGGGATTTCCTGTGGCTCCTTGTGTTGGCTTGGTCAATCCTGTCTTCCTTGGGCATCTCCTGTGAAGATTTATCTGCTTGCACTGGGTCCTCCACTGTTCGGACTGTTGCTTTGCTGTTAGAAGCTCCATTTTTTACAGTGATGATCCTTGGAAGACTGTAATAGCCTGGGCTTGGAACTGCTGCTGGAGCTGAGCTTGAGATGCTCTTCCCACTCTTCTGTTCAGCTTCATGCTGCTGACCTACGCTCGGAGGGGGAGTCCCATTTTCCAAATCTGGGCAAAGAGAGAGAGGTGAAGTCATGCACTGCTCTGCCAATGGACACAGGACACCTTCCTGTTGGCAAAACATGCTCCTTCCCACCTGCTGAGCCAGCGCAGCCGTAGCAGAGCGCTCGGCCCAGAGAGCTTACCCTGACCCCAGGTAATGTACTGTCACTGCTAAGAAAGTCTGACGCTTTGGATTTGACAAGGCTTGTGGTGAATGAGGAGCCTCCTTAATATGCATAAACCTGTTGGGAGCGGGAGCGGAGGCGCTCTGCAGTTCTGCCGACCTCGCTTGATAGCCGCCAGCAGCGAGACCTGGGAAGCTGCCGTTGGTGCCCTGCCCGCCTTGCTGCCGACAGCCACCGCTCGCCAGCAAAAACAAGCTGCTCATCACATGCGTGAAACTGGGGCGATGCTCCTCCCCTGCCTGCCGGGGGCATGCACCCCAGCAAGAAAGTCCCTCTGCAAACAAGGGCTGGAGCACGAGTTTTCAGCTTACCCTGGGCGGCAGAGTCTCTCTTGTGCCACGTCCCGGGCAGCTTGGAGGGTTCCACGTAGTCAGTCTCGTCGGTAGAGACTCCGCTGTCTGCTTCTGCATCCAGAGAGCCGATGGTTTCTTCTAAGAACATCAAGCACTCTTTCTCTTCCACAGAGAGGTAGTCATAGCTGTTGTCACTCTGAAAAAGCAACCATACGGACGGGAGACAGAGGTGTGTTGTTATTCACAGCCCTGGCAATTAAGAGGAGACCTGTGACACCTCCTGGCCAGGAGACTTGGCCAGTGGCTATTCAAAAATCGGTACTTGTGGCTACAAAAAATGAGAGAACTTCCTCTAAATATACTCGTGGCCGTTTTTATGTTACCTGACTGTAAGCCTCAGAAGATAGGTTGCTAACTTGGAAACTTGGCCTGTCCCTTTTAGTTCTTTTGTCTACTTGAGCAGGTGGGTAACATGGGTGCTCTGCAGGTGCAGACACCCTGTCAGCAGTGCTGGGTATTAGAAGTTTGCCTAAAGATCAGAAGTACTGAAGGCTCATCTGTGAGTGTCGGTGCCTCTCCTTGTTCTCCCATTCACACTCCAGCAAGAACCTGTTTGATTTTTGCTGTGTTTCAAGTATCACGAGGGATGATTGCTGTGGAAGTGCCAAGTTACAAAGCGACACCTGCAACGTAGCATGAAAAAAAAATGAAGTGCAGGAAAGGATGGGGAGTGTATCAGATCAAGAGGTACGGAGGAGAAGTTGTCCCAGGTGGAGCTGTTTTGCAGCGAGACACCTCTCCAAGTCTTTTACCATGCAATAATGCAACCAGTTTTTCCATCCCTAACAAATTTTAGAGGGTTTGGTTCTGGTTTGCAATACATCAACGGGGAAACCTGTTCAGGACTGAGCGTTGCACTTACACGTATCAATTATGCTCCGAGTCAGACAGGATGTAATTAGTCCATCAATCTTGGAATCGGTGTTTGGAGACAAACAGGCTTTAATGGATAGATAGTGAAAAATGACACATCTACACCCATGGTCCAAATTCAGCTCTGCCTTAACTGGGAAATTAATCTCCTGTCAGCTGGGAGGAGTTCATCCTGCTGCCCCTTCCAGGTGAAGTCACCCTTGTTGGAGCCAGTTTGACCCAGTTATCCAACTGGTCTAATCCCTCACCGGGCTCCTCCCACCCAGCATCTGCACTATCTGTGTCTGCATCTTCAGGCAACGCAGGAGCCACTGGGCTCTTGGGATCATTTTCCAGAGGAGTCCTTGCAGGAGGGAAGGCTCTGATCGCTGCTGCACGTGGCACGACTGAAAGTCTGGGAGCACTTTGGGGCAGGAATTAATTTGGTCCTTGAGCTGCCCTAGCACGGTGCTGTCTCAGGGCCCTTGGGTGCTTCCAAAGCACTGACGGAAAGCAGTTGCAAGCAGAGATCTGACCAAACTCTATCCTCAGCTGCTGAGAGGGGTGAGTTGAGCCCCTGCCATGCCTGGGTTGGGCACAACAGAGTTACTTACTCGCTGCGAGTGGTTGGAGGCCGTGCTGACCATGCTGTCACAGCTGCCAGAGTTGCTGCCAGCCATCCCCAGCTCCTTTCGAGGCATATCACGGGCTGCTGGAGCGTCCAGCGTGGGGGACAAAGTCCCAGCTGAAGCAGAAGGGAGAGGTGTTAAGCTACGAGCCCCTGCCCCGAGGTGATGGAAGAATGCTGGAGGGAGGGCAGGCTGGCTGGGAAGCTGCTAGATGGATGTAAATGTGAGCCACCTTAGGCTGCTTCCTCCAGAAGAAGGGCCAGCTGGGATTTTTTCAAGCATCCTTATAATGGAAGTTTTCCCCAAAAGAACTGGAAACAGAGAAAGCTCTGGACAGCCATGGCCATCTCATGTGGGTGGTTATCTAATCATCTCAGAGGTGTGGACAAGGTGGCTCCTGAGTGAAAGAAGTGCAAGCCCAGCTCAGCCTCGGAGCTCAGCAGTAGTGATCCCCTCCCAGTGCAAGCCCCAGCCCAGCTCTGCCTTGTGGGACCTCTTTCCTCCACCACCCCCACTGCTGCCAGTGCTCTCGACCTTCTGCGCACGCTGACCCGAAATGCTGCCATTTAGTCATAGCCTCACTCTGCTGGGAGCTTCCTCCCGGCAAAGAGCTTCCTCTGCCACCCTTCCTCGGGGGCCACGGAGGTGCGGTGGCCACGGGAGGTGCCCCTGTACCTTTGGGGCGCGCCTGGGTGTGTTTGGGCACACGCCTGGCAGAGCTTGAGCGGAGCAGGGTAGTGCTGGGGGCTGTGCCTGGGCTGCAGCAACATGCCAGGTCTTCAGCCACCCTGGGGGTGTTGCAACCAGCACCTCAATGCCCCTTTTTGCTCATGGCAATGCACCTCTGCTGCTCTTCTGGATGTCGCCTGTACCCCTGACAGCGGTGGGACGTGAATGTGGTAGCAGGCAGTTGACGAACAACCTGCCGGGGGAGTTCTCAACAGCGAGACCTTCCCCTGGGCAGGGTCCTGGGCGGTGGAGGGGCTGGCTGTGCTCACAGAGTGTGTGGCTCACAGGGAGCTCTGCTGCCTGCGGGGAGAGGCTCAGCAGCCTACAAAAGCCATAATTACTTATGGATATAAAGCATTAACCTTCCGAAATTCACCGACACCACCAATTAGGTGTTTTCTCTGCGCACACCGCCCGTTCTGCGAGAGAAGAGAACTGGGCTGCGGAGGCAAAACAACCACCCCCTCCAACGCACACGGACCCACGCACGAGGATTTGCTCCTCAGAAGACAGAGGAGCTCTTTGTGCTGTAACCTGGCCCTGGCACAGGAACACACTGCTGCCTTTTTTTTTTCTTTTTCTTGTAGCAGGATCAGGGAATTAGATCTAGTGATAAGTGAACAGAACTGGCTGCTTGTTCAGAGCGTTAGACTCTGAAAGAATTCCTTTGTAATTGGAATATGCCGCAAAAATCAGATTTCAACACCCACGCCCTGACAGATCCAATCCTTCCACGCAGGAAGAGTTTAATATTTTGCTCTCAGCTTTGCGTTGTTGGCTGCTCGACTTACATTTGAGTAAGAGGTGATTTTGGAACAGCAATACCTTTGATTCTCTGAATTTGGATAACTTTATAGGCAGAGCTTTTAGCTGCGGGAAGCAGAGACATCACCTGAGATTGGAGGTTTTTAGGCTCCTACAAGCCACACGGTTTTACCGCGCACCCGAATATTTGCAACGTGAAGTGTGAATCTACTTCCAAGCCGTGAGAGGCTACTGCCTGCCTAGAACTGCTGCGATGCTCCTCACTGCACAAATCCGAGAGCAAAACACTCCCAGGGAAGCGAAAGTCTTGCTCAAACTTGACGCCTGCAGCTGGAGCAGCTGAGCGGAGGCAGCGGCCGCTGTGCAGGGCAGAGCCCGGGCGGGAGAGCAGCAGCTCAGATGGCCCAGTTCTGAGGAGCTGTCTCAACAGAGCCCATTTCTCCATGAGGATTCCCACTGTCATCACCCCGGCAGAAGAAATAATTTGCTCTCGTTCGAGCTTTACAGAAATGCAAAGCAGCCGCCAAGGCTTTGGCACCCACCGAGCCCCAGCTCCCGGGAAGGCAAAGTTCAGCTCGGAGCTCGTTGGAAGCTGGGGATGATCTAGGCAGAAACAGGAAGGTCATTTTCCTGCCCGCTAGCTCTCCGATGTGATCACCGCTCTAGCGCATTCGTCCGACTCGGGAAAGGGGTAAAAATGAATGCTGAAAAAATCACAGGTTTTATGATTCAGAAGAACTTCACAGTTCCTTCCTTTTTTTTTTTTGAGTAACATGGCAGTTCAGCCACAAACTGAAAATAGGGCTGAGCCATTAAATCAAAGGACACGGTACTTGTACTGAAAACTAGCTTTCAGTACTATATGTCTTGTAGAAGAAGCTGGTTTTAACCCAAACTAAAAGGCCAGTCCACGCAGCTTTTGTGACAGCTGCCGTAACTGTCCTTCACAACGCTCATTGAGCCCTCAAACTTCAAAGAGGTCCTGAGTAGCAATTAATGCTAATTGCTTTCTATGAAGAGGCTACTTTCTTTTAAGCCCCACGACTCCTACTAGCGCTTTGCCACAGCCAGAAAGAGCCTCGGTGTTT
Source organism: Baryphthengus martii (assembly GCA_013396935.1). Classification (NCBI taxonomy): domain Eukaryota; kingdom Metazoa; phylum Chordata; class Aves; order Coraciiformes; family Momotidae; genus Baryphthengus; species Baryphthengus martii. The sequence continues at coordinate 289,590 of VWZK01003437.1, forward strand.
TGTGCTGGCTAAGGCACAGCAGCCGTAACCCCTCTGCTTCCAGCTGCCAGCAAGGGGCTTTGTCCTGCCCAACTCAAAATACAAAACAAAGCAAAACACCCTTTGCAGGTACCGTCCCAGCTGCTCCTGCTCTGCAGCTGGGACGGATCCCACCTCGGGATGAAAGGAGACGGTGGCAGCAGATCTATAGTTCCTCCTGTTTAAACCAGTAAATCGAGTGCACGGAGCAGCTGCCCGGGCTGTTTTGCTGTTCCGAGCACAGGTTTTCCCAGCCTCTCTTCCAGCAGCTGCTGGTCTCCCCAGCTTTCCTCTTGCCACCGCCTTCAAACCACCTCGTCCATCTTCGCTGGTGCCACCTCCCGTGACAGCTCCACCACACTTTACCCTTCCGAAGCACAGCGTGGCCGTAACCCCCCCAGCCCCACATCCCACCCTGGCAGAGGTGCTCAGCCCCTCGCCCGCAGCCCCCTCAGGAGGAGAAGGACAGAAAATAAAGGATAAGAAGGAAGATAGAGTATTAATTTCTTTTTCTTTTTACCAGAATGTCCGTCGCTCCACGCTGCCCAAATCCTCGTCCCAGCCGTGCCTATTCCAGGACTTCTTTGCTTTTCTGGGCTAACCAAACAGAGCCGGGTTACACATTAACCCGCCTCGCCAGCAGAGATAAGGCTGCGCGGGTGCTCGGCAGGTGGGTGCTCGCAGGCGAACCCCTGGCCCCTCATCTGCCTTCTGCTGCACCGGAGTGAGAGAAATTCATCTTGTGCCCACGCCGGGCAGCTTTCCCACTGCTCTGGCTGGGGTCAGAGTGCGGCTGAGCCCCTAAAACACCTTCGTATCCTGAGCCAAAGTGGCTGGATCCCTGCGTGCTGAGCAAAATGCCAGAGCAGCTTCGCTCCGAGCCAGCGCGGCGCGGGCGGAGGCACCGGCACCCCGTGCCCGGGAGGCTGCGGGCGGCTCTGCTCGGTACCACCCAACTCACTCACTTCCCGGCTCGGCTGGTGTCCTCTTGATGTCCTCAGCACGGGTTTCGCCGGAGACTCCTTAATCTGACATCCTGTTCTGCCGCATAGCTGCTCGCTGACATTTGGAGGAGCCCAACCAGCGCGCAGCCCTGACCCGAGCGCCTTTGTACACAGTAATTAAGTCCTTGGCTGGGTGTTTGCGCCGTGTGCTGCTGAAGGCGCTGCCCCACAACAGGTTTATTCTCTTTAGGTGGTTTTGTGCAGGAGATCCCTCAGCTCAGCTCTAAGAGCCGGTTCTTTCTCGGCTCTAAACGCCCAGGCGGTTGCTAGAACAGGTACGTACTTGCACAGCACCAAAGCTTTCCCAGAGACCGAAAGTTTGCCGCCTGCTGCTGTAGGCTGCAAGGAGATTCTTGGGAAGACGAGCAAAGAAAGGGAAGCGTCACCACTCAGCTTTCTTTACGTGCGAAGGAGGGGGCGTCCAGGTCATGTGCAGCTTTCGCGTGCTGCTCGGCTCCAGATCCCCCTTTGCCCCTCCTGGCATCGGCCTCTGCAGGTTTATTTCCCGTCTCTAACACCAGAAACTCTTTTACGGGGCAGCTTGAGGTCAAGTTCTAGAGCCTGGTTAAAGCTGAAGCCCCCACGATACCCATCACGCTCTGACTCAGCCGCCCTCCTCGTTCACACCAACACCTTCTCCGAAACTGCTGCTGGGGCATTTCCTTCAGCAGCATCCCCGCCTCTGAGGACGAGGGGACCACCTCTGCTGTCTCTTTCCATGGGGAAGGTAAAGAAGAGCCCAGTTATTCCATCCGCAACATTGACCCCCCCACACCCCATCTGCCTGGGCTGCAGAAACAGCTGAAAGAGCTGCAGTGACTTGTTTTTACCAAGACTTTGGGCTCTTCTATTAAAATGACAGTTTTTCTCTTTATTTAACAATATTTAGGCCATTGCTCCCCCAGCCAGCAAGGACTTGTATCTGCTCTGCGAGGTGCTCCTCACTGAGTTACTATGATTACCCAAGCAGAAAACCTGCAGCAAACTTTCAGAACTGATAGAGCCATCCAATTCATTCAAGTTTTCACTATTAAGCGATTTTTTTATTTTTTACGTATTTTTTTTTTCAGGAAAAGGTTGTGTTGCAATGTGCTCTCCGCGCTACACAGAACAGGGAAGTGGAAACATTGGTTATTTAAAGCCGTGGTAGGATGGAGTGAAAGCAGATGAGCCAGGAAGCAGAGAGGTTCCCACCAGCACTGCTGAGCCCCAGCTGTGCCCTGTTGGGAAAGAGAACGTGTGCCCTGGAGAGCAAATCAGCAGAACCAGTGGCTGCTGGGAGGCCCAGCCAGCCCCGCTTCCCCCACGCCGGCCGGCAGCAGAGGTGAGAGGAGCGAACGCGGCACATTTTGGGCGTTGCAACAGTCGGGGGATTGCAGGGCTCGGTGCAGGCGTTTCTGGAAGCGTTAACTGGGGTCAATTTAAGCAGAGTCACACGCACTGGTTTTGTCGAGTTTCTCTTAGTTCACAGCATCCCAGTGTCCCAGCTTGGAAGGGACCTCAAGGATCATCTAGTCCAACCCTTTAAGCTAAAGAAATGGACTGGCCCAGCTGAGCCTTAAAACTAAAGTTGAGGAATCCACCGCTTCCCTTGGAAGACTATTCCAATGCCTAACTGCTCTCACACTGAAAAATTTTCCTCTGGAGTCCAATCAGAATCTCTCCAGGAGCAACTTGTCCCCATTACCCCTTGTCTTTTCCATGTGACTCCTTGGGAAATGGGGGTCTCCATCTTCTTGGTAGCCACCCTTTATGTCCTGGCACATGGTAATAAGGTCCCCCCCTGAGCCTTCTCTTCTCAAGGCTGAACAAACACAGTTCTCTCAGCCTGTCTTCAGATGGCAGGTCTTCTACTGAGCCTGCTTTAGGAGAGAGAACAAGTCAACCCCAGCGTGATTTTCTCACGCAGGGTGGATGAGTGACCGCTCCAGGACAGGGCAAGTGTGTCCCGAGAGCTTCGTGCCAGCAGCACAAGGACTTAAATCAGTGTCATAAAATAAGGAGAGCTGCCCGCAGGGCTCTGTGGAGGTCAGGAAAATGTCGTGATCCATTAAGAGAAGTCTTGAGCTTCTCTGAATCAGATGCCTGGAAAGAACCTGTTCTTTTTCCACATTCCTCTTCCTCCAACGAACGTAAATAGCTACAACCCAAAATAAAGTGTGATTACATATATATGGCATGAAGTATATGCGAGTAATCAAATGATGCAGAGAAAACTACACAAAGTGGTGGCAGGACTTTGGCACGTTAACCAACCCATCGGGCCTCACCCTGTTCATAAAACAAAAGAACAGAAATGATTCAGTTCTGGCCCTGAAGGAAACGCATCGATGCGGCGTCACCGATAAGACACCTGTTTGTGGAACAGCATTTATTTGAATCTGTGGGACTGTTGGGACACTTTCCTCAGGTCAAATTGTATGTACAGTACATATGGAGATAATTAGGAGACACGCTGGGTAGTTAACAGCAAGTTTACACAGCAGTTTAGAGAAATCACTAAATCTTCATAGGGCTGTGAAGTGAGTGAGGAACCCTATTTACTATCCCTCTTTTACAGAAAAGAGGTAGTGAGGTGATCTCTTTCCATAGCTGGGCTGTCATTAACTCCACATCAGAAATGAGGAGTCACCTCTCAAGATCTACACAGCTCCTCAACACTTTCCCCGAGGCTTTAATTAAAAATAATAGATGAGGACACTGCAATCTCGGACAACCCGATTTTATTAACTCCCCTATTGCATTATTTTGATGCAGCAAACGTTCTGGTGCTGACTTGGAGCAGTGGAAAAGCACTGTTGATTTCAGCCAGTTTGAAGGAATTTTTTGCTGCCCGGTCCCGAGCAGAGCAGAAGCCGCTGGCCCTTTTACAACTGGATGCGTAGGTTTGTTTCAAAAGCAGGCAGGTATTTCATTTGTACGATAAAGGACTGTAATTTTCAAAATAGCAAGCTGAAAATTTTTGCTTCTCTTATTAAAGAGCTTCCCCAGCAGGGAGAGGTTTGCAGGGCTCACCCCGGGTGGGTTTGCCCAGGGCAGGAGCCAGAGCTGCCCTCTCAGAGGCTTCAGCCGTCGTGTGTCAGTCTGGTTTCTCCAGAACTCCATCAATTTGTGAATTTCTGTGTTTAAGGCGGTGAAATTCTGTGTTTTCTTTGTTCGTGCCTGTCCCTTCCTGCTGCTTCCTCAAAAGCTGAGAAGGGCAAATAGATGACACTGTTTGTGGCCATGCGCATGGAAAGGGGCAGGTTTAAGATTCCGATTCTGCACCACGTAACAAGATGTTCCTTTTCTCAGTCCTCTCCCCAGCAATTGCTCTTTTTATACAAGTTTATCCAGAGCTAAGGAATTCGGTTTGTCCCTCAAAAACTTCAGAGTATTACCGATTTACTCCCGAGATTGGTCTTTCAGGCACCTGCAGCCAGGGAGCGGCCCCGTGTGCCACCCAACCCAACGCTTCCTAAAGTCTGTCCACCTGGACTCGATGATCTTAAAGGATTTTTCCAGCCCAAATGATCCTATGATTCTACTTAATGATTTCTGTATTTAAATGCATAAAAATTCTGGCGTTACGTCAAACTCTACAGTTGTTCCTCCCAATACCTGACTCTACACAGAGGAAATATTTTGACTATTAGAAAACCCAGTTATTGTTGAACAAGGTGAAAGCGAAGCAGCTTCATCCTGGACGGGTTGTGCGGCCACATCCCTCTCACCACGACCGTGTCTCTTAGAGTTAAGGGAACGAGGCCGAGGGAAAGCTGAGGCAAACCGCTCACCGGCTGCGTCGCGTGGATGCGAAGACCTCGAAAACGCGCTGGGAGCAACAGCGAAGAGCCCAGACCTGGAAGTGAAGAGCCGAGGCCCCGACTCCACGAGACACGTACGCGAGGAGCCGCCACGTTTATTGGTGAACCAACAGGTTCTGCAATTCGGGGCAGGTGTTTAAGGAACTAGGTTCTAGCAGCTGATCTGCACCGGTGATACACAAACCAGGACGCTCCACCACCGCTAACCAACCCCTTCGGAAACGTTTGCTGACGCCGCTCGTTTTACCGCGACGGGAACGGGCGCTGCGAGGAGAAAGTCCCTGCTCAACCTGTGAACTCAGACAAGCTTTCAAAGTGCTGCTCGAACCACGAGCGGTGGAGCTCCTCACACAACACAGCAGGTTTGTGCAAGGCCACGGGATTAGAGTGTGTTCGGCCCTTCTTTAGCGAAAGAAGGAATTTAGTGGTGGTGAAACGGCCAGGCTGGCACCAGGAAACCAAAATTCTTTTTGCATTGAACATCCAGAACTGCAGAGATGGGTAAAATCAAACCAATAACCCCACTTTCAGCAAACACTTCTTCAAGGCAGCAATTTCAGTTTCCAGGGCCCATCCAGTTACTGACCTCCGCGCTGAAGCGCTCAGCAAGGAATTCCACGTTTTTTAAAAATAATCGTATGGGGATAGGAGTAATGGTAGGGCCAGCCTCTATCTTACAGGCTTTTTGGACTGATCTGGACTGGTGATAGTTCCTTGCCAGTGCCTGAGCCTGTCCCACAACAGTTTTAATGCCCCATTACCAGGATGCTGTTTTTGTGACGCTTCCATAATTGTATCGTTAAGGGCAGGGAAATGCTGGTAAATAATTACTGAAATAAAGCCCCCAAACCTAAGATTTACACTATTTTAAAAAGGGAGGGAGCTGTACCTCGATGTATCCACCTCTGTTTAACTAATGGAGATATTTCTGTTTGGGAGAGTCCAGGAGAATCACAGACCCACGGCCAGTACCCCAGGTCACTTGTCCTTTGATAGCTGTCAGCGTGTAACAGGATCACTTTTCACAAAGACGAACTTGCAGCAGCTCAGTTGACACTTTTTTTAACCAAAGAGATTTTATTTTCTAGGCAACAAAAGAAAACACCAAGCAGCGATATCGACACGTCTCCCTCCAACGGAACTGATTCTCTGGCAGCAGATTTCCAATGCAAACATGGTAGAGCAAAGCTAAATGCTCTGGATTAAATAAAGTTCATTTTTAAAATACTGCAACTGAGAAATACCAATAAAAAAAAAAAAAAGGTAATTTTTTCATGGACTTTCAGAAATCCATCCGGGATCCAAAGCTAAAATCTAAGTGTTGCTCCCCAGAGTCCATGCATTTGCAAACATGGCAGACAATAAATGTGTTTCTTCCGCTTCTGTTTCAGAGGCACCCCGAGAGTCGCCTCGTCCCCCTCTCTGAGGTAGGTTTTATGTCCATTTTACAGGTGGCAATGGGTGAGGGTCAGCTCCTGGTCCCAGGCTGAATTTTCACCGCTTCAGGGGCAGAGCTGAAAAGACAGCTCAGGATCAAGAGTCTCTCGGTCTCACTCCTAGACAGCATTTTCATCTCAAGTAGTTCCAACACAGTGTCATCTTCAAGTTCCTTTGACCTGTCAGATATTTCTTGAGGTTTACGAGCATCAGCTTCTAGAAGACTGGTTTTAATGGTGGGGTCTTTTTATCTTTTTTGTTTTTCCTAATGACAGACTGAAAGCAAAGAGGGGTTGAGCACTGGGAGCGAAGTGGCTCTCTGCAGGAAAACTCCCAGCAGTGCTCATCTCTAATTGAATACCGAATTACAACCAAACCTGGTCTGTAGTGCTCGTGGCAATTCTATTCTTTATACTTAATTATTCATGCCTCAAGTCAACAAAGCACTTAGGTAATTAGCTTCCTTCCTCACTAAGACCCTCCTGTATTTCAAGGGCCAACTGGGAGCTTCTGCTGAGAACTTCGGTGAAACGTGCTTTGCAGAGAAGTTTGTGCTGCACTGGGAATTCAGGCAGAGCCTCCACGAGCGGAGGCCTCGAGATCTTCGGTTCCACCTGGCAACTGGGTTTATTTCTGCCTCTGTCCGAAGTTCTTGCTCCCCAGTCGTAAAAGCACAAGGAAGGCAACTCAGACGAGCAAGAGAAGAACAGCAGGCTAAGAATATTTTAAAATTCAATAAAATAAGCGTGTGGCAGGCATGTCAAAAATAAAATCCCCTTCAGTAATATGCACCTTTACAGCACCTTGTAAAAGAAGACCTCCAAAGCACTTGCTGTCGAGCCTCACAACCCCATGGTGAGGTAAGAGCCACGAAACCCACTTCAACCTCCCTGACTCTGAACAGCACCAGAAGTAGGGCAGTTGACGCAGCTTATTTTGCTTTTGACAATTAAACTGCACCCTTCATTAGCAGAATTAAAAGTCTTGCTACCGAACAGTCACCGGTGACAAATCAAACCCGTTAAGGCAGAAATGCAGATGAAGAAACTTCCAAGGCTCCCTTCCGGGTGAGCACTCTGTGCTAAAAAGGGAAACGCTTCTCTTTTCCTGTCAGCAAAGAGTGAGAACTAAACCTTAAAGTGCTGATTTACAGTATTTGGAATCTGGTGCAGCTTATTTAGTGACGCTGTGGCCGTGCGCTCGGCGATACCCAAGTCAAGTCTCCTTAAATGTATTCAACAGATGCAAATGAAATCGCTTCCCTAACTATTGTTATTTCCCCCTTGCCAGAATTTCAGATACCATGATGAAGAAGAATCCCAAGTCTTTCAAGAAACATGCCAACCTTCTTGCTGCAGTGTAAACACCCGGGGGGGGGAGAGAGAGTTAGTTTTGCAAGCAACTAAAAACTACCTACAGAGGATTAGTAAGTTTATTCAACACTTAACCACCTACTTGTTAATTTAAAGAAGGCTACCTTAAAGCTTAGAGGCCGTTTCTTTCTCTAAAGCCCTGACTTCACCCAATCAATCGTCTACTCCTGATGGGAACGCGCCATAGGGCAGCTCTGGAGATACTCTTTCCGTTAAAATGTGCGGACTAACCGAGCGGTTTCCTCTCCGAGAGCGGCTTGTACGTGCAGAGTCTAACTCTGGCCGAGCAACGCCGATTCCGGGCGTTCCCCAAACCCTTAGACGAACTCGATTAGGTTGAAACCACAACACAGTGACTACTTCAGCAATTTAGAGGTTGGATTTTACGCGAGTGCCGAACGAGTCTGGTTTTGCACGTCCGCTCGGATCGCATCCGCAAAGATTCTCTCCGAGATTAGCGCGTTCCGCCTGCCCAAGGCCTAACAACTAGCATGCGAGGAGATACCTACGTCCAATCCGTCGGAAAAGTCACGGAGCAGAACCAACCTGTGCGTCTCGGCCATCCTTAAGTTAATAGGCTTTTCAAGCTTTGTGAACGGAATTTTGTGATTACATACAGCTTATCGGGAAATCCGGAATTTGATTCCGGATCGGTGAGGTAGTCGATGTAACCATCCTCGTGCCGCCGTCACACTTCTCCGAAGTTGGTGTGTCCGGTCTCCTTGGCGTGTTCCCTGGCTTCCAGTTGCCCGATCAGTCCCTTCTGGCACACCATGCACCTCAGCGTGAAGTGGTTGACGTCAGTGAACTGCCTCTTCCGTCTGGCTTCATCCGCCAGCTCCAGCGCTTGCGCAAGAACGACGTCGTCGGTCGTGGAGAAAATGGTCTGGGGAGGAATGTCCGAGTCGGGGATTTTCCGCTCAAGTGGATCGTAGTGAATCCCGTCGTAAATTAAAAGGACCCGCTTGGTGTAACCGGCGTCTTCCCCAAAGCGGTCGATCCGGACGGTCTGCGTGTCCACCACGCAGATTTCGCACTGGTAGAATTTGGATAAAATGGACACTTCGATGGCTCCTCCCCAAGTCTCTTCTTTTCTGATCCAGTCACAATATTCCCTGTTTGTTTTCCCTAGAACTGCCTCACAGTAAGATTCGGGATCGCTCGCTACTATCTGGGCTATGAGGCTGCGCATCTCCGGGGCGCAGCCCGGGTCGTAAACGCCTCCCTCCACCACGTAGTACACGCTGGTGAAGAGACAGGAGTTATCTGCCGGCACAACCCTCCTGGCAAGCACGGGCACGGCTTCCCTAACCGAGTTACACATCGTTCTCTTGGCAACTACGGGCGAGTCGGTCTTGGGCTTGGATGGATCCTCCTCAACGATGAGAGTGTCGCCTGTCAAATAGAAGGAGCAAAAACCGAGAGAAGCGTGAGCTGGGAGTTGAAGGTGCTGCTGCTCCTAAAAGACGACCAGAGTCATTGCTAAAGCTCCCTCTTGTTTTCCCCAACAGCGCGGTATCCCCATGGAAAACAGCCTCAGCCAGGAGAGCCGGTAACGCCACCGCTCACCGACTGAACGTACACGGTGGCCTCCGATGGACTCACCTGGCGTATCCCTGTCCCCTGCTAGCCCCGCGCTTTTGCCTCCGGACCCCTGGGACGCGGTTAAAATCACCACCAGCACTGCCGACGAGCAGGAAGCGCTCCCGAGCCGGCTGTTGACAGTTCCCCCGGGGAGAGGAACCGGCCCGACAGCCGGCTGATGAGGGGCGTGCTGGGCCGCAGCCTCTTTTAATTAAGGTAATTACAGCGGAGGCCATAAAGCGCCGGCGCCAGTGCCCACCCCCCGCTTAAGGCGCAGGCCCACGGGCGCCCGCCCTGCCGACCCTCACCCGAGTGGATCCCGAGGTCGCCGAGCCGCCTCTCGCCGTCGCTGAGATCCAGGCTCCGCGGCGGGAAA
>VWZK01003437.1:299309-353025 GCA_013396935.1 Baryphthengus martii
GGCGGGGCCGCGGAGCCCTTCCCGCCGCTCTCCCCGGCCGCGGGTCCCCGGCGCCGCGCACCCCTCGCCACGCTCGGGTTTCGAGCTCCTGACTGTTGTAATCAACCCAAAGTGGGCTTTTTTCCCCCCCCAAACCTGCCTCCCCCGGGTGTTTGCTGGGCTGCCTCTGGCTGTTTTGGGAGAGGACGTGACCGTTTTGTTAAAAACATCTTTCTGACGTCCTTGACGGCTCCTGCTCCGTCGGGAAATGTTTTTAAGGCTAAAAGACGCCTATGAGCCCCATTAGGCACAGCGGCCACGTTAATCCACCTCATTAACCAACACCCGGGAGACCACTGAGGGTCCAGCCACCGGTTAATTAGCTACGAGGACACAACAGCGAGGACCATCTGTCCATCCGGGTGATGGGACAAGGGGGTGGCTTTGGGTTGGGGCTCGCTCTTTGCTCCCAGCTACTCTGCTGATGCTCAGATTTTTGGGGTGGTTTGGGGTTTTTTTTGCAGCATGGGCGTCCTACATGACCAACTCCCCAACGCTGATCGTGATGATCGGCCTCCCTGCCCGTGGCAAGACCTACGTGTCCAAGAAACTCACCCGCTACCTCAACTGGATCGGGGTGCCCACCAAAGGTGCGTGCGGGGGCTGCCTGTTGCCAAAAGCTCTGTGAGATCTCTCTGCAAAACGCCGTCAGTCTCACATAGTCGGGGGTTTTTTTGTGTGTGAAGTGTTTAATTTAGGAGTGTATCGCCGGGAAGCGGTGAAGTCTTACAAGTCTTACGACTTCTTCAGGCACGATAACAAAGAAGCCATGGAAATCCGCAAGTGAGTCGGCATCAGGGGGGCTGAACGGATCCGGGGTGGTCTGGTTAGTCTCAGGCCTTGGCAGGCTCTGTGTTTGAGGAGCACAAAATAACACTGAATGCCTGGGAAACTCGGGGAGGAGGTAGCGCAGCCCGCACAGGGATCCTGCCGGAGGGGCTGCCTGTGGGAGTTCTGCTGTTGATTCTAGGCTGGCACAAAGAGCAGGAGCCGCGGATGCAGGTTGTAGATACAGAGACCTCGTGATCTCTGCAGAGCTTCTGGGCTCTTGGAAAAACACAGGGGCGGGCGCTCCATGGGCAGAGAGGGAAGGAGTTTAAATCTCGCTGCGAAGGTTCGAAAGCTTTGCTGCCTGAGTACTTTGTCAGACCCTGGCACAGGTTGCCCAGAGACGTGGTGGAAGCCCCATCCCTGAAGTTTTTAAGGCCAAGTTGGATGGGGCTCTGGGCAACCTGCTTTAGTGGGAGGTGTCCCTGCCCATGGCAGGGGGTTTGGAACAGGATGATCTTCAAGGTCCCTTCCAACCCTGACAATTGTATGATTCTCTCCTGCAGACGATGTGCCTTGGTGGCTCTGGAAGATGTGAAGGCTTATCTCCTGGAGGAGTGTGGGCAAATAGCTGTAAGGCTTTCCTGGACTAAGTGTGGTTTTACACCTGGGTAGTTCAAAGCTGCCCAGGGTGTTCGGGGACTTGCTTGTGATCCCAAGTGATTTGGGGCTGGTTTAAAAGCCTTAGATAAATTTTTCCCGTTGCCACTTATTCTTTCTCTGATAGGTGTTTGATGCGACCAACACAACTCGAGAGAGACGGGACCTGATCTTAAATTTTGCTAAAGAAAATGCTTTCAAGGTAGTGCTCCCGCGTTTAATTTGTAGTCGGAGTCGCTGCGCTGAGGGACGTTGCTGCTCCCTGGGGCAGGAGCTCTCGAGTTTTGATTCGGGGTGGAGTTCTTGACTCTCCGAAATACTCTTCCTTGCCTTCTTCTCAGGTGTTTTTCGTGGAGTCCGTCTGTGACGATCCCGAAGTCATCGCTGCCAATATCCTGGTGCGTGCCGCCTTTCCCAGGCTGAGCTGCCTACCAAGGTCACCCGCTGCCGTAGCTTAACGCGCTGTCTGCAGACGCCTTCTGCTCTTACGTTTCACCTTGGAAATAAGCAGCTACACTGTGCAGGTTTCTAAAAGCTAAAGAGGCAGTTGGTTGGGTGAGAACGTGGATATCAAATGGAGCTGAGAAATGCCTGACCTTGAAGCGTGGTTTCTTGTCAGGGGAAGGCAGGGGCAGCTCGCAGCTCGCCAGCTGTGTCTGTCACCGGGCCAAGCACTACAGCGCCTTCAGAGTCGCCCTTTGTTTCCTCTCCAGGAGCAGATTTTTCCACGGGGCAGTGTTAAAACAATGTGTTACTTCTTTCAGAAGGGAGGAATGATGTTATTCGGCGCTGCTTTTGTTCCCTGTTGGGTTTGCTTAGCTCTCACAAAGCGGCACTGTCTGTTGATCAGGAGGTGAAGGTTTCCAGCCCCGACTACCCGGAGAGAAACAGGGAGAACGTGATGGATGATTTCCTGAAGAGGATAGAGTGCTACAAGGTCACTTACCAGCCCCTCGATCCCGACGCCTACGACAAGTAAGCAAAGCCCTGGCTTCTGTTTTGTCCTTGCCCACGTGGGCTGCTTTGCCGTTCTCTGGCTGCTGGAGCCTCCGCTCCCCCGGCGCTCGATTGCTTGTGTGAAGGCGACGTCCTCGGGTCCCGAGCCATCGGAAAGGACTTTTCTCTAGCGTAGCGCAGTGTGATGCGGCCCCTTGTTTGAACGCGGCAGTTCGGTGTCTCTTCTGTCTGCTGGAATGACCCAGTGGTAGCGCTGATGCCTTTACTAGAGGGTGAATAGTTAGATTACACCCGCAGATGCCCGTGCTGCTTTTTTAAAACCAGTCCTGTGGGTGTTCTTATTTTATGTTGACTCCAGAGATCTTTCCTTCATTAAAGTGATCAATGTGGGACAGCGGTTCCTAGTAAACAGAGTCCAAGATTACATCCAGAGTAAAATCGTCTATTACCTAATGAACATTCATGTCCAGCCGCGTACCATCTACCTTTGCCGACACGGTGAGAGTGAATATAACCTTGTTGGCAAGATTGGTGGGGATTCTGGTCTGTCGCCGCGCGGGAAGCAGGTACGTGTTTGGCAGCACCCGGGTTTGCTGTGTTTGTGAAGTGTCGTGTGCCCGGGGTCGGAGCCGGGCTCCGCATCCGACTCCTGCGAGGGGCAGCCCCGCAGCTGGATCTTGCCGCGACAGCCACAGCCCTTGAAACGATGCTTTGTAACGGCGGCAGCAGCTCCTGCTCCCCTCTGAACCTCCCCTGGCTTTTTTTTGTTGTTGTTTTTTTCTCTCCAGTTTGCTCAGGCGCTGAAGAAGTTCATCGAAGAGCAGGAAATTGTGGATCTGAAGGTGTGGACGAGCCAGCTGAAAAGGACGATCCAGACGGCCGAGTCCTTGGGGGTGACGTACGAGCAGTGGAAGATTCTCAATGAGATCGATGCTGTGAGTGAAACGCCGATGAAGCCTTTTGCTTTTCTAGATGGCAAATAACATTCACAGATAAATTTATCCCAATAAAGTTGACTATTTCTCATTCATTTATAGCGGTGTCCATGTATAATGTACTCCAGCCATCATCACGAGGTTTAGGATGGTTTGATACAGGAGCTGCCAGACCTTGCTGTCAGTATATCCAGCTGGTTTGGAGAAAGGAAATAACATGGAACATCCCAAGCGTTTGTCCCGCCATCCTGGGCGGACAAAGGCTTCTGCTCCCACTCTAATTCTCTGAGGCAACAGAAACCGCAGGGTTGTTGCTGTGGAAAGGAACGCTCGTTTTCGTCCCTGGCAAAGAAGGATTTTGAAATAAAACCAAAAACCCATCCTCATTAAACCACCCTGGGCATACAGGTCACAACTGTTGACTGTGTAGCTGTGTCAGATAAGATACCGAAAACTTTCCTCTGATAATGGGATTACTGATCTCAGCCCCTGGCTTGGGCTCTTCCTCCAGTCGTGGTGTTGTAGCTCCGTTGAAGCGCAGGGCGGTGTAACAAGTTGTTCTTCCACAGGGTGTCTGTGAAGAAATGACCTACGCGGAGATTGAAGCCAAGTACCCAGACGAATTTGCCTTGAGGGATCAAGAGAAGTATCTTTATCGCTATCCTGGAGGCGAGGTGATGACCCTAAAGAAATGACAATAAGATACAATACGCGTAAAACAGATGCACGTGTATAGAACTGAAAGACTTCGTTTTAGCTTTTCCTGCCAGTATTCTTACGAGGAACTGGAACCATCAGGATCCCCAGCTCTCTTTTAGAGGAAAAGTTGATTAATTTTCTTTATTGTGGGGTGAAGCAGATGATGCCTTCCAGTCAGTCGGGCCTCTTGCCGAGCTGCTTGACGCTCCCCTCCCACTCGGAGAGGTTTCTGCAGCCCACTGGTTTGGCCGAGGCCTGAATTGTCACTGTGGAAAACCATTTTGGAAAGAAAATGCTTGTGGGTGGGGTATGGAGTCATCTCTGCTTTTACTTCACAACCTTGTTTAAGTCTATAAAAGTCTATAATTTACTGTTTTGTTTGTTTTTCTTACTGTGCTTGTTAAGAGTTACCAGTCATCTGAATCCTCCTGTAACCTGAGGGTTGCTGACATTAAATTTCACCTTCTGCTCTTTGCCTCCTTTTTTTTTTTCCTATATTTACTGGATCATCTGTAACATCAGCGTCTTGATACTTTAACTGCTATTTTCCCGAACATGAAGCTTTGTGTTAATTGCTACTTCTGCTTTAAGCCTCTGTTTACAAAACCCCTTGAAAAATTCCTGTTTGGTTTTTTTTCAGTCCTACCAGGACTTGGTCCAGCGCCTGGAGCCGGTAATTATGGAGCTAGAACGTCAAGGCAACATCCTCGTTATCTCCCACCAGGCAGTTATGAGGTGCCTCTTGGCTTATTTTCTTGACAAGAGCGCAGGTACGAAAATAAACGCATGATGTTAGGGGCTGGCTTCTCTCACTGCTTCCTTCACAGAGCTTTTGGGAGGGTGGCTTGTAATTACTGTTTTGATTTTCCACAACGGAAGAGCTGCTTAAAAAAAGTCAAAAATTAAACATTTATGAAATATTTTAACCGTTAACATTTCAGCGGCACACAGAGTTTTGCAGGTGAGAAACACCGGTGCCTGCGCTGCTGTTTTTTTCTGCTCAGATATTGTTTCTGGAGCTGATTCCACCAGTGGCACTTCTCCAATCTCTAAGGGATTCTTTTTTTTTAATGTAAAAGAAAAAAGTTTTCAGATGCATTGGTAGCCTGGGAGGGTTGTCAGTAGTGTGTGCTGATCACGTGCATGACACGCTCACCTGGAAGCAAATTCCAGTCGGCTCCAAGCTCCTTTATGAACCTCTGGTGGATGGTACTGGAGTTTAATAAAACTTAATAAAGTTAGTAAATTTTTGGTAAAGCTTGCAAGAGAATCCTGGGGGTCCATGGCAGCTGTTGCTGTGGTGCTTTCTCACTCATGTGCTGCTGGAGGAGTTTCTGGGCCAGGCTCTCACCACCCTCAGCGTAAAAATCTTCCTTCTCTGGTCTAAATCTCCCTCTTAGTTTAAAACCATCACCCCTTGTCTTGTCCCAACAGGCCCTGCTAAAAAGGTTGTCCCCCAAAAGATGGGGACAGTCCTGTCCTGTTGCTGGGAGGGGCTGAAGAGGGTGGTTGAGGGGTCTGGGTCACAACCTGTAACTCGTGTCTCTGTCCTAGACGAGCTGCCCTACCTGCGCTGCCCCCTCCACACCATTCTCAAGCTCACGCCTGTTGCTTACGGTAAATATTGTCTTTATTTCTTTTTTTTTGTGTGTGTGCGTGCAAATCTGATGGGCAAGTTAGTGTCCATGTGTGGCAGCAACTGGGTGTGCTGTGAAAGCATCTGGTAATATTTTTTAACATCTAAAAAGGTTCTGGAGAGTGGAAGAGTTTTGTGGGAGCAGTGGGAGGGGAGATGTGTGGGTGGGAGGTGTTCTTCCCTCACCTTTCTTTTCAACAAGTGGTTGTTGTGGATCTCGTCAGTTGGGGAAGGTGGTTGGTTGTGCCTCTGAACCTGGACTTGACTCTGGGGTGCAGTGAGTTAAAAATGGCTTTTCTGGGTAGACCTGTAGTCCCCCTCACATGGGGCTGTGCTCCTGCAGTGAAGGTCAGAGCCAGAAAGCAGTTTAGGTGCAAAATTCTGTTAATAGGGTGAATTGTTTATTTATGAGCTGGTTTATTTTTAAAAAATATGAAAAAACCCTGAATTTATTCCTGTGACTTTCCATGCTGTTTTCAATAGTTTAAAAAAAACCCACTTTGGTTATTGTCACCTTTCCTCATAAAAAATTCTTTCTTTTTGGTAAAGGTTGTAAAGTGGAGACAATTACCCTGAACGTGGAAGCTGTGAACACCCACCGTGACAAGCCCTCTCTGCCCTCCGTAAGTCCTGCTGCTCAGCTCTGCCTTTTTCCCTTTTTAAACACAAGTAACCCAAGGGAAATGCTCTTAAATACCTGCAAGAAACGGCCGATTGCTTTCCATGACCAGAAAGACTTGCTGTGGAAATATTCCCTGAACGTAGAATTAATTGTGGGTTGGATTTATTAGTGTGTTTCCCACGCCAGGGGGAAATGTTTTTCAGGGCTCTTGGAGGAAGGAAAATGGACAAATTTAGGACATAGATTTTTAAATTCCAGATCTTGTTCTCAGTTTTCAGTGAGCTGTTTGTTGTTGATGCTCGTTTCCGTTAATGGGGTAATTTCAGAAGGACTTGCCAAAATATTTAAAGTGCATTTTTCTTGTTGTTTCGATGATCTTGATCTTTCTAAAGCTGCAGACAGGATCAGGGGGGCTCTGGGGCAGGTTCTTGGGGACTCTCAGCAGTATTGGCAGGTGACTGGGAGGAGTGGAGGTTTTTCCCTTGTCTTTGCTGATTTCTCCTGTGTTTTAAAAGTATTTAGTGCTGGGCAAGCCTGTGGTGTTCCTAATCTTGGTCAGTAGCAGAGCAGGAGGAGATAGGTCCAATTTACCTCCCTTGCACTGGGGATCTTCTTACAGGAGCAGTGGAAACGCTTCAGACTTGGACTGGCTTTATTGATGAAATCCTGTCTCTCCCATCACTTAAATAACTGTTCAGCCAACCCCTTTGTTCAGCAAAGCACCGAACTAGAGGCTAAATCTGCAGAAGGCGCTGCTATTTTAGGGACTATAAAAAAATAGGTGGAGAAACCAGGCACCTGCTTCTGTGGCCGGAGGGTTTGGGGAGCTCAGTTCAGCTGACTGCAGAGTGCTCAACTGAGGCTCTTTGGCAAGATTTCCGATGCTGGGCTCCTGCCGGTGGTTTCCAGTTGGGCGTTTGTTGCTTTGCAACTTTGTGTAGAAACGGTTGTTGTCCTCTGGGAGAAGTCAGGGGTGGTTTCTGTCATTCTTTGCTTTACCTGAGGAGAAGAAACACAAAGAAGGGCAAGTTTTCTATTTGCTTATTTATTTTCCTTCTCTAGACTGATTGCGAGGAGAGGGGGTGGAAAAAAAAGGGAAAAAACCCCAAACAAACCCTGAAAAAAGCCACCTAAGCAAAAAAAAAATCCCCAAGGGAAGTAAAACTACTTAAAAAAGCAGACTTTTCAGTGGACTCTGAGCCAGACTTGCTGTCCCGCTGGGTCATTTCCCACCACTGGTGCTCCCTGGGGAAGGCTCAGAGCGGTGGTCCCAGCGCAGAGAGCCGCAGGGTGGTGGGGCTGCCAGAGGTGTGGCGCTGGCCTGGGATGTGGTTTTAAACTGTGGTTCCCCTTTTCATTCCTTGTGATTCCCTCCTCCTGGGAGCAGAACAACCTTCCTGCCAACCCAACCCCTGTCAGGATGAGAAGAAACAGCTTCACGCCGCGGGCCAGCGCGGACACGGTGAAGCGCCCGCGACATTACAGCGTTGGGAGCAAACCTCTCGACCTGCTGGGGCCTTTCCCGCCCCTGGAAGCTCGAGATGAGGCCGACCAGTCACAGCTGCAAGTCAGTGTCCAGGTGGTACCTTCCCTAAGCTCCCCAACCCCACCATCACCCGTGGCTGTCGGTGGTGTACTCTAAAATGCAGGCCCTTCCCAAGCCTTTGGACTCCAGCTCTGGCCCTGTGTGAAAATCGTTCTGGATTAGACTCCCTTAAAAAAAAAAAAAAGGCAAACCAAAAAAACCAACCCCAAAAACTCCAAACAAACCTACCAAGCCAAACCAAAACCTGCTACCCAAACAAACAAAAAAAGTCTAAACCCCAGAAGTTGCCCAGTAAAACTAGAATTCTGGTTCCAGAGGATTTCAGAATCAGGCTCCGTGCAGCCGAGTTTCCATCAGTGCTGTGGAGTTTAGGCAGAGTGGTTAATTTTGGGCAATATCTTGCTTTCTGGCACAAACCTGATTGGAAAGAGTTACAAATACCCTCTTTGTCCTAATTTGGTGCTGCAGCCAAGTGAGAGCAACTTGGTTTGGGAATCTCTGTGTCCGTGATTTTGTCGGTGCCCATTTCCCTGCAGATCCCAACGTCAGCAGATTGTTGATCGAAGTTTGGGCTCTTTGGGTGCCCAAATTAAAGGAACTTGGGTTTTGGTGCTTGGTGTTTCTTCTGGCTTAAAAGCACGTAGGTGCTCAGCAGTGTCGGGTGCGAAGCCCTCTTTGTTTCTTCGCTCGTTAAAAATCGTTTCTCTGCTAAATTTGGAGATGTTCCGTGCCTGGGAGAGCGCAGGCAGGGTGGGCTGCACACTGCTGCCCAGCAGCTGAGGCAGAGTGGGAGGCTTTGAGGAGGTCTTGGCCATGTCTCTTGTGCAGAGAGAGCTCCCAAAGCTGTTGAAGATCCTAATTCTGATGCTTTCCAAGATATTCAGTGAGCCCAGCTTCTTGTTCTCCTCCTCGTGAGCAAAGCGGCCAGAGGGTAAAAGAAGAGGGCGATTCGTCGTCCTTTCATGCTCGGTGAAGGGCTTGGGCATCCCCAAAATTCCAGGGTTCTGGTGGGAACTGAACCAAACAGGGCTTTGTGTTGGGAACTGGCCCACAGCAGTTCTGGGTAAGGCTGGAGAGGGCCTTGGCTGCCCAAGGGCCAGATTTGTGAGTGTCTCCAGCTGGGTACCCCCGGGATGGGGATCCCCACCTCAACCACCCCCTCTTGGCAGTTTTACCCTTTGCAATCATAACGTTGAAGCCTTGGCAGCCCTGGGATGAAGGAACATTTAGTAACCTCTGGGTGCTGGGGCTGTGTGGGTAGTTGGGAATTGTGCTGTCCTGGGACCCAGTGCCTGAAGGGAGCCCCTGGGATGAGCGGGTGGTGCGGGAGGTGGCCGGGCACTGCCACACGCCCTGCCCCTGCCTCCTGTCAGCTCCTGCCCTGACATCCCGAACAGGGAATCCGTGGGGTTGCTTCACTTCTTTCCTCATTTGCTCTGCTGCTTTTGCTGTTAGTTCTGCCTCTCCTTTAAAATGCACTGTCAGCTGTCCTGGTGCTCTCTCTTTTTCCTTTTGCAGCCTCAAGGGGGAAGTGCTTCCCTGTGAGTACCGCTGCCAGCGGCTTCTCTGTACTCGCTTTCGCGTTAGTAAGTAGGACTTCTCTTGATTAATGTTGTATGGAAATGGCTTTGGGGAAAGATAAGCGCGTGGAGCAGGAGGAAGGCTGCTGCTGTGTCAGGTCTTGTCGCCAAGGAGCACCTCCGTCGGGGAGGAACGTGCCACCAGGCTGAGCCCGCCGGTCCAGAGGCTCCAGCTGAACTTGCCTCTGCCCTGAGGCTTTGGGCAAGTCCTGGTGCTCTGTCCTCAGAGGGAGAGCTGGTTTGTTTTCCAGATGTGAAGAGAGGATTTGGGTTTGAGGGGGGGAGTTTGCTGCAGCAGGGTGGTCCCTGCAGTGATGGGGCACAGGTCTCGCTGCTGTAGGATGCAGCTCATCGCTTCCAGGCAAGGAAGGCGCAGCTCCAGCCAGGAGCAGCTCCCTCAGGCCGGTCAAACAGAAACTTGAATGTATTTGGCCTTTTGGATGTGCAGTTTTTTTTTTTACTTTAATTACACTTTGTCCTTGAAGTGAAGCTCTTCCAACAATTTTCTCAATGCAACTGCTCTTTCTCCATCGTCAGTATTTATACCCGTGTTGTAGGACTCAAAAGCGTGGGATTGATCCTTAAGTTACGTGCCCCTATCTCCCAATCTCTAGTCTGTGGTAAAATTTTTAATAATGCTGCCAAGTTTTCTTAACTGACTGTCCTGCCCAAGCTGTGGGAGTGCACAAAGCGTCGAGCTCGGGTGTTGCTGCAGAGCATCTCCCACATTGGGGTGGCCAACTGGGAATGGGCCAACCAGCAGCAGTGTGGAAAGGGCACATTTCTCCTAAAGTTGCCCATCTCCCTGGGTTTCAGAGGCCTTAGGGTTGAAGATGAGGAGAAAAGGAGAAAGAATGTGAGCTGGGGGAGCTTGTGATAAGTCTGGTAAATCATTGTTATACTGAGTAATGCTCATTTAGAGTCAAATCAGAGGAAAATTATTTTTTGGGCTAAAAATCAAAGCCTTTGTGTTTGCTCTGAGCTGAAAGGAGCTGTATGTTTAGAAAATGAAGGTCTGTGCCAGCTTTGCAGAATTACTGCTCTGACACCACGTTTCAAGTGTCTCTTCCTCCTCTACATGTAAACAAACCCCACAGATTCCTGAGAAACATTTGCAGATAAACGAAGGTAACTTGGTCCAACTTCCTTGATTCCAGTACAGACCTGATTCCAGTACAGACCTTCTTGGTGCTGGTGTTTTGCTTGAGGAAACAGCAGATGAGCAGCTGCTGTGGGTTACCTCTCTCTGCTGGTGGGCACTACTTAAGTGTCCTTGTTGGGAAAGCTGGTTTAGATATTTATTTTTTAACTGCAAATAGAAAATCTTGTCAGGTCTGGATTTCCTGACTGCGGGATTTTAAGTGTCGATGCTGACTGTTGATTGCCAGCAGGTTGGCTCCAGCGCTGTGCCATTTATATAAATATTATTTTTTAATTGCCACACAGCCCTGGTTAGGTCACAGGACAAACCACACACATTGATTTCCATGTCAGTTTGCAGCCTCCAAGAGCTGCAGCTGAGCAGAGTGGGCACCACGTGCCTGGAGCCCTTCCGAGCGTTTTCTGTGCTCCGAGCTGTAGGAAGTCCCAGCTGTTGAGTTTTCACTCATCTGTTTGTAAATATGTAATTCCCTTGTACTGACCCTGGCGTGCTCCTGTTCTCTGCCAGACCCTCTGTGAGGCAGTGAAAGGAGTTTTATCAAAACTTTTAAGTGTTTATTGTGGTTAATATACCAAATAATTACTGTAATGTTTCTTATGGTTGCCTGGGAAGTGTTCTTTCCTCTGGAGAAGATAAATAAAAGCGAGTAGCCCCGAGTACCCTACTTGCTTTGTTGCTGCCGGCCGTCCCACGAGGTGCTTCCATCTTCACAGCATCCCAGTGTCCCAGCTTGAAAGGGACCTCACGGGTCATCTAGTCCAACCCTTTAAGCTAAAGAAATGGGCTGGCCCACCACCCTGTCAAGCTGAGCCTTAAACTATCTAAAGTTGAGGAATCCACTGCTTCTCTTGGAAGACTATTCCAATGCCTAACTTCTCTCACGCTGAAAAATTTTCCTCTGGAGTCCAATCAGAATCTCTCCAGGAGCAACTTGTCCCCATTACCCCTTGTCTTTTCCATGTGACTCCTTGGGAAATGGGGGTCTCCATCTTCTTGGCAGCCACCCTTTATGTCCTGGTCTCAGGCTGAGCCTGGGAAGCCCTTCATGCCGTCGTTAAAGGACGATGCAAAGTGTGAAGCAGCTCCTTATGGCTCAGGTAGAAGTAAATAAGTAAATCCTCAGGTGGCTGCTTGGCACGTAGAACAATTCTGTGGAACTGGTTGGATCCTCCTGCCGCTGGCTGCTGCACAGTGTCCGTCTGTCTGAGCTCTGCTGTCCCCACTTTACCATCTCCTGCCTTACCCTTGGTCTAATCTGTACCATTTATCTGTTATTTGTAGAGAATGGCCAATCTAACCATGTAGAGCTTTGGGCTTTCATCTCGGATTCAGCTGGGATTTCCGTGGCCCGGAGGAGCCCTGCGGATGGGACCGGAGCATCCCCAGAGCACCAGGAGCCACGTGCCACCTCGGCCAGTACCTTCCTCTCCCATGTGTTTTTAGAGTCTGTGTTTGCTCTTTCCAAATGCTGCCATGTCTGTCAGGGAGATTGGAGAATGTTTATTATGGAGATTTTTCCATCTGCTTTTATGTGAGTGAATGTGTCCTTGGGCTTTCTGAGGCGTTCGTGTCCCACGTTTTTCCTGCTGGTTAGATGGCAAAATTAACTGCAGTGTATGTGAGGATAAAATGGTCATGTCCATAGTTGCTGAAAGCAGCTTTCCTTTGGAAGATGTTACCAGACCAAATCCTAGTGGTTTTTTTTGTTTGTTAATCCAGTTATTGTGTTGTCGAACCATCAAAACAGCTCCAGGTATCATTTGACTTTGCTTTCATGATTTGAATCCCCCGATCTGAGCCTGTTCCTTTGCTCTGGGAAGGCTTTTTCAGGGGATATGTAAAAGCACAAGGCACTCCTCGGGCCAGCAGATCCTGCGGGACATCTCCGGTGAGGGGCAGAGGGGACAACAGCTCCCATCGCTCTTTGGAAACAGCAAAACTACAAGTGCTGTTGAATCTGACATCAAATCCTGCTTTAGCTTGGCATGCTCATCTGAGCCTCATCCTCCTGCTTGTTTTTTTCCTGTGTTTTATGGATAATTTATCTATTACAACAGAAAATCAGCATTGCTTTGCTCGGTGTCCGGGAATGCCGGGGCTGTGCGCGCAGGATCTGCAAGAAGCACGTGATTTTTGTCAGTTGTCTTTTTAATGTACCAAATTTTAGGCCCACAATGAGTTTTTAAGCTTGCTTCTGAAGAAGCTGTGAATGTTACCAATGTCTAATGCTGCCTTTTATAGAGTTTAAGCTGCTTTAGTATTTAGTGCTTGGGTGGTGAAACTCCCCCTGCGGCGCAGCCCGTGCCACGGCTGCCTGATCGATAAATCCCTGCCCAGGTGCAAGGGAAGCAATACCCCAAATTTACCATTTTCCCCCAAGTCTTACCTTGTGTTTTGCCAAACTCCATTTTTTCCGCACTCCTTGTTCTTGCACTAAAGGCAAAATCCTCAGGTGGGGTGAAGAAGGGAGCGTTTAGGTACCAAGCAGGAGGCTGTTCTGCTGTTTCCAGTTGGCTCCAGGATTTATATGAGCAACTTCTGGGACCCCAGTTGCTGATTTTAAAGGTGTAAATAAATGGTGGCCATACCCAGAGTAGGGATCTGTGCTTGAGAAACAGGAGCTCAGCAGCCCTGAAGCCTGAGGTTTTACCTGGGGATTTTGAGCTCAAACCTGCTTGTTTTAAACACTCCCAGAGCTTTAATTTGATAAAGCTGAGGTGGCGAGAGCCGTGGCGAAGGCTCGGGGCGCTAATCCTGACCCCTTAGGATTTCTGAGGAGCAGAAGTGTGTGCTGAGCTAAAGCAATTGCACCACAGAGGGATGAAATTTCAGTGGGTGTGAGACTTTTTTATTAGTTTTGCTCCTCAGGCTGTTCCCACCGGGGCACAGATTTACTGCAGCCTTCTGCAAGAGCAATACCGTCTGTGATTTGGTTTTCAAGGTTACAGTGCTGAGAAATAAGCTAGGAAAAAAGAAGGAAAAACATCGAAGGAAGAGATTTCCAGCCTGTTGTGTAGTCCTACTCCCTGTCCCTCGCCAGGAACGCTCTAAACGCACAAACCTGCGCGGCCTCGGGCTGGCTGCTCCTGCCAAGAAACCTGCTGCTCCGTGGGGGAAAAAGGAGGAGAAATGTACTGTAGGATGTTTACGCACAATATGCTGTAATAACTTGCTAAGGAGTTAATTATATTTATATCTTTGAGTAGTTAATGGCTGTAAGGTGACAAAAATATATATATATTTTTACCTGCCAGGGTTGTTGAATGTACCTGCTAATGTGTTGGCCAGGGGTAAATTTTATATATTTTTTTTAAATCACTGCTAAAAACCAGGTCTGAAGTTTTGAGTCACCAACTGGAGGTCCCTTATTGCTGTTGAGTGGGCCGTGATCTGCTGGGTCAGAGGCTGCAGCTTCTCGACCGTCTCTGCAGACGTTTGTGCCTGGCTGCTTTAATGAAAGCCTCACCGTAGCCTTTTCCTCCTCTTTTCAAAAGGTGGAGAAAAACATGTCTAGAGCAGAGCAGCAGCAGATTTGTGACCATCGTCATTGCCCCAGGGGGACATCATACCTGATAGGACAGGCCCCGGGGTCCTGCCAAGCCCTGAGGTGATGCCAATGAGCCCACACATCTCCCCAGCCCACAATGGGCTGGTGGGTCCTGTGCCAGGTATTTCCTTGAAATCACCTGATTTCCTTGGCACCGCGCGTGCAAATAACCCAGAATAAACAACCCTTGCACAACGAACCCCAACTGAGGCTCAGCGGTGGCTGGTGCCGGTGTCGTGGGCCGGGCAGGTGAATTTGGAGGTGTGGACGTGGGCTTGGGGCCTTCCTGAGCATTGCCCACCACGAGTGGGGCTTTTTTTTTCTGTGTTTCCGTGACTTTCTCTGCGTTTGTCAGCAGAGGTGGTGGTGGTGGCTGCTGTCACCTTCAGTGAGCCGTGGCAGGGCCACCCGTGGGTCCCTGAGCTGTGGTCCAGGTGCTGGCTGCCCCATCAGCAGTCTGGGTCAGTTTAGAGACAACTAATCACTCTGCCCAAACCTGCTAAATTGGGCAAAATTGGGAATTGAGGGCGAAGGCTTTAAAACCAGCCTAACTTTTGTGTACACTGGCTGTGACGTCAGAGCTGCCAGCTCAGTGCAGCGTCCCCTTCCCAGCAGCTCTGTGGTGGGGGACGGGGAAGCCCAGCCCAGCAGAACAGCCTTGGGAGGAGAGACATCACCCCAGCTCTTCCAGGAACCACCTGCACCGTGGATATATCCCAAAAATCTCACCCAGTGCTCCTTGGAAGGGTGTTGGGCCAGCGCTGCTGGTGCCACCACCACCTCTGCCGCTGCTCCTCTGTCCCTGGAACGCTGTTTGCAAACCGGGTCTCTGCGGTTAGGCTGTAGGGAGGTGGATGTTGCACATCTGCTTGCAATTCTGCTGCTTTACTGCTTTTCTAATTTTTTTTTTCAGGTTTAGAAAACCCACAGTGTTTGTAAACTCGTGCTGTATGTTGTGTGCTCTGCGCACTCGAGCGTTTCTTTGCAATAAAGAGATTTTAAACAACAGATCCACTTTCCTCTGTTACTTTCTGTTATTCTTTGCCGTACCTGGCTGTTGTCTGCTGGGTTTGTGAGTTAAGGGTGAATTCAGGGAGGTTGTGGAAGGTGCTTGGAGGAAGAGGGTCTGCCCCGGCTTTGGGGAATTGGGCTGGAAATTCTGAATTCTGCACCTTGGAGCTACTGCTGCCGTTCCCTTCCCTCATCAGTTTTCAGGGTGTTTTGATTGGAGCTGTTGAAATTCAGATTTTTCTGGTTTTCTGTGGAGCTGTCAGCGTAGGAAAACTTTTTTAAAAGCGCATCTTTCTAGAAAAAAAAGTCAAGGGGAGCAACTGGTGTGACTAACTTTGATTTAGTGTGAAAGGGGCTCACCAGCCACAGCCTGAAGAGCAGCGACTTTGAATGTGGTCTAAAAACCCTTTTTATCCTGTTTATCCCACCGCAAGCTGTGGATTGAAGTGATCTTAGGGGTGTTTGGCAGCCATGGGAGCAGGAGGTGATTTTTTTGGTGTGGCTGTGCCCTGGCTGGATGTTAAATAATCTCCTGGGTGCCCATGAGGAAACTGCTGATTTTTCGGTGCCCAAATCGGCTTATTCTGAGTCATCTGGAACAAAATAAATCTAGAAAGCCTATGTTTGTGTTTGTGATTAACTGGATTCTTGTCAATGCTGAGTGGAGGTCAGTGCCTGCTCGGGGGTGACGAGGGGCCTGTTGTGAGCAAGCCCCTGCTCGTGGGGCGAGGATTTTGCTGAGTGAGAGCTAAACCTGCTCTATCGTGTTTTGGCAGAGCCTTGGATGAACTTCAGGAAGGTGACATCCCTCCTGGGCAGAGATGTCGTCGATATTTCTGGCTTAACCTCTCAGATTGAGCAGAACAAACCAATACCTGCGAGAAGCACAACTTGGGGTAGGAAAGGTCATTGCCAGGTTCTTTGGTGGTGTTTTGAGCCCAGGGGAAGCTGTGCAGCCAAAGTGCACGGGAGCAAATGGTCACGGCTTCTGCCAAAACTCTTATTACTGGAAAAAATGACCCACCAGTGACAGCTGGATATGGGAACAGCTTTCAGAAAGATGAAGGGCAGCTGAGTTCCCATCATGGACCAGCTCGGAGTGATGCTCCCTGGGACCTTGTGTGTTGCTGAGCTCCAGCTGGTGTTGCTTTAATGGGATTAGCTGGAACTGGTTGAAGAAACCATTTTTGGAATGCTGGCCATGGACTTTTGAGGTCCAAAGGGATGAGCTCATGGTTGACACACCCAGGGTGGAACTGTCCTCTTGAGGAGACCCCAGAGTGTGCCCGAGGTCCCCAGGCATCTCCTGGGCCTGGCACTGGCCGGGTGCCGTTGCTGCGGGGTCGAATGGGCAGCGTCCTGCTCCACAAGGATCATTTCAACAAAAGGCCTGGCAGCTCCACACGGAAAACAAACAATTTCAACATCTGCTTGGGTTACGTTCGCTTTTTGTGTTTTGCTTTGTGGGTTGAATAAACTACTTCCTTCTCGCTCGAGGAGGAGTTAATGATTTATGGGCCAACTGGCTCAACTCGGGTTCCTGCAGAATTCAATCTTCTCTGCTTTGAGCCCTATCTCAGCCTGTGAGCGTCTGGTGGGAACTCCTCCTGCGGCGCCGCGGGACGGGGTGAGGACAGGACGGTCACCGCTTTGTCCGGCAGAGCCAAAGACACCGGGTCTCTCCATCTGCTGCTGCCAGACCTCCAGGTAGGACAACTTTGAGCAACTCAGCTTTAGGTGGTGTTGCTTTTAGGATCTGGATTGGAGCTCTCCTGCAACTCCAGAAGGCACAAAGGTTAGTAAATTAACTCAAATGAAACCAAAAGCTGTAAGAAGGGTTGAAGGGAAGCCAGAGGAATGAAAGAGGCACAAGAAGTGTTTGGTTTAGGGCAGAAAGCATCAAGAAAGACTCTCGTTCCCAGGAGGCAGGTGGGTGCTTCGAGTATACAGAATATTGGGAAGGTTTAGGATCATAAGTGAAGACCCTGGATGACAAAGTCAGAGAGGACTCTTGCTGATCTCTAGGGCTGCCAGGTGAGTCCAAATTGCACTTAAATTCCACTTTGTAGAGCACTTCGGCCTCCTGAATGACTTGTGTGCTTTACAGCTTTACTCCAGGTAACGTTGTGGGGGTTTTTGCACAGAACTGATGTATCTTTTTGGTTAGATGCTTCTCTTTCTCTCTGCATAGAATTTATTGTGAGGGAACTGTACAGGCTGCTGCAGAATTTCATTTGACTATAAATTTGCTTCCAAGAGATTTATTACTAAAACAAAGTATTTTACCCATAAGATAAGCTTCAGAGGACCTTTTCCAGAAGGCATCAATAAACTCAAGGCCCTGGAGCTACTCATTTGGCCAGGAAGAAGACTGGTGGCAGTATTTAAAAGTTCATTGAAAGCTGCATCTTAAAGATGCTAATAAAGGAGACCTGAGGACAAAGCCTATGGGAACTGCTTAAAGTCTACAATTCCTTGTCCTGTTTACGTTGTATTTCCATGTGCCTGGGTCTGCTCTGCTGGAACCAGCCCCCCCCACCCAAATCCAGCTCTGCCCCAGCAGCCCAGCTCCTCCACGCTGGTTCTTGGTCCTGTTGGCTGGAGAGGAGCCAGCAGAAGAGCTGCTCCTCTCTCTGCAGGGTGTTGCAAAAACTCTGACAGCTTCTGGTCCCCAACCATTGCTGTAGGAGCTGCTTCAGGATGGAGAAATGAGACCTGTCTGGGCAAGCTATGGTTATCCTGAGTGTAAATACTCCCTGGCTGTTTTTACAGATATTTGGCCTGGGAAAAAAAGCATGTGGTAACTTCTGTGGAATCTCCAGGCAGTGAGGCTGGAATAAAGAAAAATGCTGGTGAGGCAGAGGGATCCCGCTGCTCTCCTCGGGTCTTTCCTCGCTGCTGCTCTTGTTGTGGCTGTCCAGGGTAAGTGAACAGGAGGAGGGAGCCAGTCTGTCGGGATAAACTAAAATCCCTCAAAACAAAACCTTCTCCTGGGGTCTGCAAGACTTGGATCCTTCTCTTTCCCTCGTTGCCTTTGCATTTTGAGAACGCCATAAATATTTGTGATTAGAATCCATCTTTCTTTGCCTTTATTTTTCTCTTGTGTAAAACAGACATAAAGTTATTCCAGCTGACAAAGCTGCCACGATTTATACTCATTGGGGAGAGGAAACTGTTAATCTGGGCTTTGTGACGCTGCTGGATGAGGTGTGAGGAGCAAACAGGACCTGGTGTGGTGATGCTCCTCCCTGTCCCTGCCAGCTGCAGCCATCCCCAGTCACACACTGGCCTTCTCTTTGTTTCTAGCTTTAGGGAGTTTTAAGGCCACCAAAGCGTCCTTGCGTGGACCTTCACAATAAACCAGGCCTGGAGACTCACTGCTTTTCCTCCTTTCTGACGGAGTTTTTGTCGGCAGGTGCCTGCAACGCTCCGCCGCGTCTGACAGAGGCAGAACTCAGGGAGCAGTACCACGGCGTGACCTCGTTTCGCTTCAAAGCGACGGTGGAATACGACTGCCGGCCAGGCTACGTGAGAAACGCTAACACCCGAAACATCCTGATCTGTGGAAGGAACGGCGAGTGGCACGGCTCAAGAGAGATCTGCACCCGTGAGTATGCTTGGGGTTGACTTGGAGTTTGTGTTTTATTGGCTGATGCTGCCGGCTCGTGTCGTTGGAGCAGTATCCAAAGCGACCTCACGGGATGGTGGCAGATGCGTGACCTGACACGGAGCGCTGGTTGTATTCGCCAAAGTACTGGTGGTGATGACAAAAGCTGGAGTCTGGTGCTGGCAGTTTGGCTGACTCAGAGGATGTTCTGCTCAGGCACTTTGTAACTCTCAGGTCAAAAAAAAAAAAGTATTTCAGGCTTGCAGCAGGAGAATCCTTGAGCTGTGACCAAACGCTGTCGTGCTTCCCGGGGTTACTACAACCCCCCACTGAGTGCAGAGGTTGGCTGCAAGGCACGATGCAAGTCTTAACAGCATCAGGAATGATGGAATACTGTCAGGTTGGAAGGGAAATTGAAAGGGAAATTGAAAGGTTTAGAAACAACCCCCTTGCTCAGTATTGGAGGGCTCATCTGCTTCCCTGCTGCATTTTCCCCGGTTCCTTCAGAAACTGAAATAAAAACTAATTCTGCTCCTCTTGTCCCTCAGCAAAGCTGTGCAACTACCCTGGAGAGCCGGAAAACGGCAGACTCATCCCGGAAGGAACGTTGCATTTTGGGTCAGCAGTGAACTTCACCTGCAACCCTGGGTAAGCCAGGAGTGCTCAAGGACGGGTCCTCTTCTTCCTCGGTGGTTTTTTTTCAAGCCTTCGTTAAAGCCTGGGCTGTTGGAGGCCTTACCGGTGTAGGCAACTGCAGACTGTGACTGAAATCTCTTTTAACCTTTCTTTTGAGAGCTTTAACACTGGCTAAGTTTTATTAATCTCATATTTGAAGCAGCTCTTCCCAGACTCAAGTTCACTCTCGTGGCCTTTTCTAAACCGTTTCCAATGTTTCGGTGTCTTTTCTTCAAAAAGACATCGATACTGGACTCAGAGCTGTTGTGAGAGCCACACCTGGCAGATAAGGTAGATGTTTTTTCCTTAGAAACCATGTCGGTTTTTCATTTAAAAAATGCTTTTATCAAAAGCCAGTGACAGGTTGGTTTTTTTAAAAAATGACATTGATGGCAAATTTCTGATCAGCTGTAATGATGATGAGGAAGCCAAAACCAACCTGATAGTGGTGATGTTACAGCTAACACATCGAAACTGAGTTTGTCAGGTAATTCCCTCTCCCCTATTTTTCATACAGGTACAGACTGGTTGGGAGTCCTCAAATTCACTGTGTGGTTATAAATGGATTTGTTACATGGGACAGAGATATTCCCTTCTGTGAGGGTAAGCAGAGCTCCTTAATTGATCTTAAATGTAACTGGGGACGGATACAGAAGGAGCTGTGTTGCCCCGGCGAGGATTTCAGCACTTTGATGCATGGTGCAGTCTGGAAAGACATTTTTTCCTCACATTTTTCTTTCTGCGTCATCCTGCAGGAAAAAATGTTCACGGTCTCAGGAGTAAGGCAGCTGCCTGGAAGGTTGGTCTGTCCCAAACACACTCAGTGCCTGGGGCAGAGCTGACGTGCAGCTCCCTCGAGAACTGTCTTTAATTTCTAGACACTTTTGGCACCTTGTGTTTCTACATTTTTTCCTATCAAACCTTTGGTTCAAAATGAATTAAGTACTTTCTCTTTTTTTCTTCCTTCCCTCTACTATTTCTCCCCACCCCCAGCAATACCATGTTTACCTCCTCCCAAAATCGCTAATGGAGAGCACAACGGAGCCAACAAAGAGAGCTTTGAATACGGAGCATCCGTCACTTACAGGTGCCACAGCGCCAGGAGGGGAGAGAAACCTTTCTCGCTGGTGGGAGACGCCTCGATTTTCTGTACGACCACAGACAACATAAACGGCGTCTGGAACAAGCCAGCCCCAGAGTGCAAAGGTGAGCAACTCGCAGGCACGGGGCGAGCCGCACGCTCGCTCGTGAGCTTGCCGGGGCACGGCAGCAGCTCCAGCCGCAGCCCCTTCTCCGCTGCCTCCTGCCTGGTTTGCTAGAGCTGATTTCTTCCTTGGAGCTGTCTCTTCCCTTTATGTTGCTGGTGTCGCAGATGTGGCCCTCTGGGTTTGGTGGCAGCAGCAGGATTTTGGGTCTCCCATCGCAAGGGCCCACGATTGCTGGTGGTCAGCGCGTCAGCAGGGCGGGGGGAGTGGGATTTGATCAGCGTTGGCAGAGCGGACGATGCCTCCTGCCCGTCAGCCTGCGTGAAACGCAGCGCCCGCAAGGAGCGCAGAAACCTGCCGCGCTCCCCGCTGCCTCCCCTAGGTTCTTTTTACGCTTTGCTTAATAAAAGCGCGAAATAAAAAGATGCTGTAATATGGAGTAAGGAGATCAGGTCACCCTGACACCTTGTCATGTCCGTTTTGAGCCTTTCTGATGGCCTCACGCTATGAGAATGGTTTGTTTTTTTTACGACCCTCGTCTCCCCTCCTGAGCCCTTCTGCGGATTTCCTAAGCGGTGGCGTTTCCCTGCTGCAGTGGTTAACTGTGAGCACCCGAGCATCAAGAACGGGAACCTGCTGAGCAGCTACCGGTCTTCCTACACCTACCGAGACACCGTCATGTTCGACTGTGACTTCCGCTACACCATCAACGGCAGCCACACGTCCACGTGCAAAGAAGACGGCCTCTGGGACCCTCCGCTGCCCTTCTGCCAGCTCAGTAAGTGCGGTGACCCCAGCGCTGCTCCGCCTGGCCCAGCAGCTTTGCTTCGGGGAGGTTTCCACCCATCTAAGAAAGTAGTAGGTCATGAAAGTGATGGCTGAAAGATTTCAATTTTGGGATTTTTTTTTTCTTATTTTTTCACTAATCTCTCTGTAGCACTAAGATGACCTGAGGAATTTATGGCTTGGGGCTATAGAGCTTAAAGCCTTGTCTCGCTCAAGCTGGCGAGCGTTTCTCCGTAGAATCCAAAAGGGAGTAAATGAACCTTTCCATATTTAATGTATTTAAGGTTTGCTGGTAGAGCCTCTGACACTGCTGGGCAGGTTCTCATGGGAAGTAACCAGCAATAGCATGAGAATCTCACTCCTCCTTTCCCTCAGCTTCTTTAGGAGTTTTTAGTTTACAGAAGAAACCAAAATGTACCGAACAAAGCAGCAAATAAATTTTATAGCTTAACCTTCAGGAGAAATGACACCTCATTGTAACAGTGAAAATTACCACGCAGGTCGAAATTATTCGTATGCTTTCATTTGTCTCCTTTGCTCGCGCTTCAGCGTTACCGAGCTCGGACAATTAAGTGCATTTCAGCAAGAACAAAGCGAGCCCACGATTTTTACCCCATTATTGGCCTCGCTGATTTATCCCTGGCCACGTCCCTCCATTGGTGTTTCGTTCCTAGGCAGCTGCGATGACCCTCCCGATGTGTTTAATGCCGTTAAAGCCAAACTGGCCGGCAATCTGTTTCCCGTGGACACCGTCGTTACCTACGAGTGCAGGGACGGCTACCAGTTCAGCCTGGGAGAAACCACGCGGCACATCAAGTGTCTGCCGGATTTTACGTGGACTGAAACTCCACACCCTTGTGAAAGTAAGTGCCTGTTCCTCTGGCTTCCTTACCCGTGTGATCTGGCAAAATTCTTACTGAATGAAGCCATACGTGGTCTGCTGTGGAAGGGGGGTGCTCTGGGTGGCCAGCTTGGTGTGTCTCTGGTCTTTGCTGTGATTCTTGAACTTTATTTCCCAGCCACAGAGATTTCTCAGCTTTCTTTACCAGCTGTGCTTTCTAGTCCCTTGAACCTGTGGAAAAAGTCAGAGAATCATAGAATCATTAAGGTTGGAAACAACCTTCAAGGTCATCAAGTCCAACCATCTACTAAACGTTATCAGGACCTCTAACCCACGTCCTGAAGCGGCACATCCACACGTGGCTTCACGCTTGCTCTTGTTTGCCATTTCTCAGGAATTCGCTGCCCAAATCCAGACATCAAGAATGGAAATCCCGTATTTGTATGGGAAGGGAAAGAGAATTATGTGTTTGGAGACCGTCTGGAAATAACATGTAAGGATGGCTATGCTTTCAAAGGCCACAGCGGTCACGTCGTGCTCCGGTGCACCAGTGATGGTAGCTGGGATCCAGCAGTCCCGGAGTGCACTCCAGGTAGGCAAGAGTTGGTGAAGCACGTTGACTTGGTGGCTCTTCATTCTTGACTGCAAAGGTTTGGGTCACTCTGTACAGTGTCATTGTCTGCTGACTTGCACAAAAAAAAGAAGTCTACCCGAAGCCTTAAATAATGACAGTAGTAGCAGCCAAGAAGAATTTTGCTCCACTGCCAGATATCCCTGCCAGGTCTAGTCCTCCTGTGTTAAAATCCAGAAGAATCTTTATATTGCCTGAGGATTGCTATGGAAAAAGCACCGGGATGGGGGTTTGGCAGAGGGCTGAGCCGGTCTGGCAGTTGGGATGCCAAAGGCTGGGTGTTGGTAGCTTTCAGAGCCTTAGGAGGTCCCTAAGAAGCTGTGGAGACATTGACCCAGCTGGAAGGGGATGTGGTTTGTGCTTTGCATGGTAGCTGAGTGGGTTTGCTGATGTGAGGCTTGCAAGCAGAGGATGTTCTCGATGCGTTTCCTCTCTCAGAATGAAATGCAGTGGCATAAATAACTGACGCTGCTGAAACTAATAACCGAGCAGTGGGGCAATGTCACAGAATCGCAGGACGGGTTGGGTTGGAAGGGACCTCTAAAGGTCACGTCAGGGAGCTGCTGGAAGCGGCTAAGGCCAAAAGCTCAGGGAAACCCGCATGGTTTTGGTGGTGCCATGAGCCTCAAGGGGGGGGCTGAGTCAGGCATGGAGCCAGCTCTGCAGCGTTTGCCTTTCTCAGCAGCCTCAGTAGAACCCAACTGTAGAAGCAGAAACTCCCTTAGAGTTACAAAGGAGGCATTGAGACCTGCATCTGGAGGATAGTCGCCTTTTTTTTCCCAGGATTCAGATGTTCTTGGTAACCATCTTCTCCATAGAAAGCATCTTCACTGGAGTTCTGTCTAAAAACACAAGACCTCCTTTATTTCCTGTTGTTTCTAGAGCTTCGTTGCCCAAAGCCAGATATCGCTCATGGAAGAGAGGTGTTTAAAAGCCAAAATGAATACAAAGTTGGGACCCGACTGGAGCTGGCGTGTGATTCGGGCTATGTCCTCAGGGGTCAGAACTCAACCAAGTGTCAGGCCGATGCCAGCTGGGATCCCCCGTTACCGCTTTGCGATAAAGGTGCGTGTAACACAGCGCTGAGAAGAAATCTCCTGCGTTGGCATTCAGAAAGGGCGCTCGGTAGGTGATCCGCCTTCAGCATCTGCTGCTGGGGAATGCGACGCTGACCACTGGCTCACGGGCTGAAGCATTGAGTTGTCCTCTCCTACAGATAAAGCCCAGCTGGGAGCTGAGTGGAAAGCTGGAGCCAGGGGCTGGTGTAAGTGGCAAGAAGCCAGGCAGCAACTTCACGTGAATTTGCCGTAGTAAAACCATGACATTAACTCTTCTACTGATTTCCCAGAAGTGATTTTGATTATCACCTGAGCACGACAATCGTGCATTTCTTTCTGATCAACTCCCTTTATTCCACAGCCTGTGGTCCCCCTCCAAAAATCGCCTACGGGCAGCACTCTGCCTCGGGACAGGAGCAGTTCCCCTACGGCGCAGAGGTGACCTACAGCTGTGTCGAGGGGCTGTCCCTCGTTGGGGACAAGTCCATCTACTGCACCTCCGACGACGGGGTGAACCTGACGTGGAGCGGACCTGCCCCGGAGTGCAGGGGTGAGCCCTTTCTCCTGCATGGGATCAGACTGAAGCCAGGACCTGGGTATGAAGCCAGGACCTGGGTACGATGCCAGGATTAAGCCCCAGCCCCATAACCTGCCCTGGTCCAGGAGCTCCTAAACCCAGAGTGGTTTAACAATCATGTGGCTTCTCTGGCTCCCTTGTGAAGGTCTCAGCACCACAACGAGCCGCTCTGCAACACCAGGGACTGGTAGGCTCTCCCTGGGGGCTGCAGCAGGCAGCTGGGGGGCAATTCTTGCATTTGAGTATAAAACTGATGCAGAGAGCATCAGGAAGAGCAACTCTTCCCCACCTGACCTGGTTCCCCGTTGTCCCTGGGGAAGGGCAGCAGCCAACCCCCCTGCTCCAATCCCCGCTCTCTTCCCGCAGTGGTTCGGTGCCCCAGGCCCACGGTGGAGAGGGGAAGGATGGCTCCACACAGGATCACCTTTCCCTACGGGACGGCCGTGCGGTTCTCCTGCGACGAAGGCTTCGTGCTGCGCGGCAATGCCGAGAGCCGGTGCCTGGCCGACAGCACCTGGCATCCTCCCCTGCCCACCTGCCAGCCAGGTGGGTACCAGACCCGGGCAGATGTTGGCACAGGCCAGGGGTGCAGCTCCTCTGAATCATCAGCAACGGGTGGAACTCGCAGGGCTTTTTCTCTTCCATGTATTCCCATTACATTATTGTTTGGTGTGTGTTCTCCTTCCAGTTCGTTGTCCCAAACCCTTGGGACAGGAGAATGTGAGGATCCACTCTTCTAAATTGTGGTATGAGGTGAATGAAACGCTCTCCTTCTACTGCAATTCTGATCACACTGTACTAGAAACTTCAAAAACTACCTGCTCAGCCAACGGCACTTGGATACCACCACCCACATGTGTAAGTACCACCATCTGCCCAGGCTTCCACTGTATCTTGCCCTGTTTATAGCCCGGAATAGCAGTGATCCGACCTCGGGAATGTGGTCCCTTTGCTGCGGTAGGAGGGGGATGCTCAGCACGTAGGTCCCTGCAGCAGAGCCTCATACCCTCTTGTCTTTGTCTTGGTTCTTTTTAAAGAAAAAGAGTCTTACATGTGAGAAGATTCTTCGAAACACGGAAGCTTTCCAGTGTGGAATTCCTCTGACAGAACTGAAAACTTTGCTGGAAGTCCAGAAACTGTACCTGGAAGTTGAAAAGCTGCTAAAAGCCACAGTGTATGGCTGACTGGCATCACCGGTATCATAAGAACCATCCTCTTTGCATGTTGAAAATCATGCTGACAGAGGATTTTTGACTTCACAATTCATGGTAGTACTTAAGTAGCCAGAACAAAATACACCGAGCGGTCAAGGAACAGATTTGGTCACATGGGGAGTCAGAAAGTGACTTCTTCTGGCTCCTTCTGTTCAGGCTCTCACCGGCTTTGGTTTGTACATCACTTCCTACACCTTGAAGCTTTACCTTTAGCTATGTTTGTAACGCTGGCAAGGGCACAACTAGACAGGAGCTGAGGGGAAGGTCAATGTTTTTTGGAGGTGAGCAGGTGCTTTGCAGCCCGGCGTGGGCACGGGGAGAGCCTCCAGCCCATGCTCACCTCACCACTGCTGCACCTCTTCAGCTGCCACCCGGTATCACCCATTGCTACTCTCTGCTTGCAGGCATTAATGCAAATGAGCCTAATTAGCTGTGACCTTCAGAGCAGGAACAGAGAAGGGAACTTCAAAGCCTGTCATCTAGCCAAACAAACCCACCAGGCTTTTGTCCCCAAGTGGGACAGATGTGTCCGAGGCCAGGGCAGTGCCTCTCGCGACATCTCTGGGTGTGCATTTGTTGGAAATAATAAGTGTAAAGAGAGAAATGGCTGATTTTTTTTTTTTTCTCCAGTGCTCCTTCACCATGAGATTATAATAAAGCTGCAACTGTGATGATGACAGTGTCTGGCTTTTAATAATTCTGTCCTGTCTACGGTAAAGAAAAGAGGTGCTTCGATAACCCTTCCTGATGAGGCACAGGAGGCTGCTGTTCCTAGATGGCAGTGCAAGGGGGCTCTTTGCACTACAACCTGTCTTCCCACCCGCTTCAGAAATGAGGCCAGGGTGCTGCAGAGCTTTTCTAGCTGTAAAACAGCTTGATTCCTGCTGTCCCCACCAGGGAAGGAGGCAGAGCAGCGTTCCCTCCCACAGCACATCCTTGCTGGAGAGCTCAGGGAGGGCAGCCCTTGCTTTGGGCAGGTCAAAAGGGCTGGAGGGGTGGCTTGTCTGGCCTGTCCCCAACTTCCCCCCCTAGTTGCTTCCCCTTCTCCAGTGGGTCTCGGCAGGGACAGGCTCTCGCCTTCCCACAGCTCCCTGCACCATGGTGGTGCTTCTGGCAGTGGTGGTGCTTGTGTGGCAGACGGTTGGGAGTCTGGGTGAGTGTCGTCGTCCCCCTGCTCGTTTTCTTGGCTTCTGTGGCTCAGTTTTGCTTATGGATCAAATATGTACTGACCTGGTCAGTACAGTGCAGCAGGAGACCTTTCCCTGGCTGAAGTCGGTGCTAACCTTTCTTTGATGTTCTTGTTAGGATGATCTGAGCTCAGGGGCTGCTGCTTGCTGTCCATTTCTCCTCTTTAGCTGCACCTCTTGCAAAGAGCCAGTCAAAATTCCCAGTGCCTTTCAAAAATCTTACGTTGGAGTGCGGTTACCCACCTGGGACTGGTGCTAAGTATGGCTGGCTCAGAGGCTGTGGGCTTGTCCTAGGGCAGCCCGGGGTCAGGTCTGTTGTCTGTAGAACTTCTGGTCTGGAGTTCAGAGTTTGTGCCACAGGGAGTCCATCACCCTTCGCCTCGATCATCTGGGCAGTAGCTGAGAAGTTGTTTGCAGGGCTGGAGGATGTTTACGGTCTGAGGACGGTGGTGAGATGGGGAGAGTCCATTAGGTAAGAGTTTTTACCATTTAATTACAAAAGTCACAGCAATTTGTGTGGTACCAGAAGTAAGGCTGATCCTGAAGCTCTGTAGATATGCTGGAGGGAGCTGGTGCCTTGTCCAGCATCCCTCAGGCTGGCTTCAGAACAGAACTGGGGATTTGCTGACTCATGTCTCTAGAAAGAGGAATAACCCAGTTTCAGACTGGAAGTTGACAAGTTTCTTTAAAAACAGGTCTTTTGAGAACCTTCTCCAGTGCTCACAGCACCTCCCTGGGGAGGCAGCTGCTGCCCCCCCGGCTGCCAGCACCGCCCTTACACCTTATTTGGGGTTTTTATTTATTTATTTGTTTTTTTGACTCACACTGTTTCTCAGTTCATTTTCCAAATCCAAACATTCTCAACAGAGTGCTGATACCTAAGTTGGAGCCTGGAGAAGACACATCCAAGTACAGAGATGCTCTTTCCAGGGCTATTGGTGTCAAGGGCAGCATCACCAGCACTGCTCTGATGTGATGGTGCCCTGGGATGCTGCTGTAGCGGGGTGTGAACCGGGTATGACTGTTGCAGAGACACGTTGTGTCTTGGTGACTTGCCAGCACCTATTGTAGGACAGGAGGAGATCCCAGTTATAGCTGCTTTTAGTTTAGTTTTCTCTCTTCTTACCATTTATCACCAGCCCCAAAATATTTCTCATGGGAGATACAGTAGCTGGAAAAAGAAGTTCCTTGTTGGGACATCAGTGATGTACGTGTGTGATAGAGGTTGTGCGGCTGTTGGAGAGCCTCTTGTTTATTGTGAAGCTGCAGGGGGGCTGCCAGCACCCTGGAGCCACCCTCCCTGAGACCACAGGTATCCTACTGCAGCTGCTGTGAGGAAAGGGCAGAAAGAGCGTATGGGAAACGCTCCGTGTTTGGAGTCCGACTGATTGATGGTGGCTGCTCAAGGATGCTTATTAACCCCTAACCTTCCTGCCTTGGTTGGATTGTTTTGTCTTCTTTCACTCACTAGAGGGAGGTACGGTGACAGTCGCTCACCGCAGCAGAACACCCCTGAAAAGCCCTGTTTTTTTCTGGTTATCCGCAGAGCTTCCGTGTCGCATCCCAGAGATTGCACATGGGCAGCTGACGCTTGCAGAGAACTTCACTTATGGCAGCTCAGCCACGCTGGAGTGCGACGCCGGCTACATGCCCATGGGTTTCCTCAGAACCGTGCAATGCCTGGGCGGTAACGTGTGGTACCCCCGGGTGCCCTCCTGCACCGTGGGTACGCACACACCTCTCTTCTCCTTGCCTCATCTCCCCGGAATACTTGCCTGCTCGTGTTTCAGTAGGAACGCGCACAGTGTGCACAGGAGAGGGGTTGGAGGGTGGGAACCCCAACGAGCTGCACTGTCTGATGTTCGGTGGCAAGATTCCCCTCTGCTCTTCCATCACCCCCGGGTAACGTGGCAGGGCTGTGTGGATGAGGTCGTCCTACCTCACTGCAGGGTACACCCGACGGGATGCAAAAGCTTACAGGAATAAAGACTCCCGTTAGATTCACATCATTTGGTGAATTTGTCACCAGCACTTTTTTCCATTTCTGTTTGGCCCCTTCGCACTCAACAGACTGCTGAGAGAGGTGGCCAATGGTGCTTAAGGAGATGGTGTAGTAGTGGCCCTGGTACAGTTAGATAACAGTTGGACTTGACGATCTTAAAGGTCTTTTCCAACCTGTAGCAATTCTGTGATCCCTGGAACCAGTCCAGGGGAGATTGGCCAGGGCTCTGAGCAACCTGCTCTAACTGCAGATGTCCCTGCTCCCTGCAGGGGGGTTGGACAACCTGACCTTTAAAGGTCCCTTCCAACCCAAACTGTTTGATAACTCTATGACCCCACAGCGATGCTCAGGGTCGCTGCTGCCCCTTGCTTCTTTCTGGGATGTCTGCCCTTGCCCAAGAGGCAGGCTGGGCTTCCTCAAAGGCAGGGCTCAGCTCCTCCCTGGCTTTGAGGGTCCATGTTGTCCTCTGCTCTGGCACCAGGTCGCTGTTCCTACCCTCCCTCCGTGGACCACACGAATGAACACTCTCAAAACGAGTTTCCGGTCGGGACAATCGTGACCTACACCTGTCGCCCTGGATACACTCTGATCCCTGGAGTCTCTCCGATAACTACTTGCCTTAAAAATTTCACGTGGTCTGCAGTGCCGAAGCTTTGCCAGAGTAAGTCCAGCTTTTCCTTCACTTTGGGGTGGAAATAACATCATTTTCAAAATCCCTGCTAGAGCTGCTGTGCTGTAAGGGCTTTGTTGAGCAGTGCTTTGGATCTCACTGATAATAATTCTGCTGCTCAAAGGGTAGTGGGACTGGAAAGAAAGAGCTGCAGCTCACGCTGATTATTGAGCTGGTCAATCCAGGATGCAGCGCTGGAGCTGGTAATGGACCACCCCTTCAGCACAGGCTATAGCTGAGCACAGCGCTCAGATCATTCTGTCTCCCAAGAGAAATGGTTGTTATCCCACAGTTACTGTCCCTGAACACACCAGGTCTAGCTGGAGATGTCTGTCAGCTTTAACTGGCCGCCTGGCAGGTTCTCTGGGTCAGCCTGTGGGAAAACACCCCTGTGTGAGCATCTCCTGTTCTCCCCTCCTGGCTCAAACCATAGAAACTCTTTTTGATGCTGGTGTTCCTCAGAGGTGCAGTGTCCCAGCCCGGTTATCCACCACGGGAGAGAGGTCAGACCCAGGAGAACCGAATACACCTCTGGAGAGCAGGTGGAATTTCAATGTGACTTTGGCTACATGATGAGGGGCAACGCGAAGAGCCGGTGCTCTCCTGACGGGACCTGGGAACCCCCCGTGCCGTACTGCGACCAGGGTGAGTGTGACTGCTGTGGGTGTTGGGAATTACAACTCCACAGCAAGAAAATCACAACCTGAGCATCTCTCCTTGGAGAAGGTTAGGTTAGATCTTAGGGATCTAAGCCACTGCATTAAATGATTGTAACTCTTTCATCTTCTATCAAAACAGGAACTGATTAAATGTGATGAGTAACGGGGACTTGCAGCCAGTTCTCAGAGGACTATTCAAGGGGTTTAGGATACTCACAATTCCCTGACCCTGGTTCATGAGCAGGAACAGTTATGATGGAAAGGAGGAAGAGAAAAGGGAAGGTTGACTGAAGGATGAAGGGATGGAGGCACAGGCTGCGGCACTGGGGCCGGGCTGTGCCAGCGGGTTGGGGTGGTTCATGGGGTCAGTCTGGGAATACTGGTAGAGCCAGGGCCAAAGCCAGCAACCAGGGAGGAGGATTTCGAGGAGAACCCTCCAAGTTATAACTATTGAGAACTGGCTTCTGCTGTTACTTCTTTGCATTTCAATCTCCCTGATCAAATGAACTAAATCTCTTTTTTTTCCCCTTTCTCTATTCTCTCGTAGTTTGTGGTCCCCCTCCAAAAATCACCAATGGGAAGCTCTCAGACTTCAGAATGCAGCGGTACCCCTACGGCGCAAAGGTGAAGTACAGCTGTGTCGAGGGGCTG
This sequence comes from Baryphthengus martii, assembly GCA_013396935.1. NCBI lineage: Eukaryota > Metazoa > Chordata > Aves > Coraciiformes > Momotidae > Baryphthengus > Baryphthengus martii. The sequence continues at coordinate 330,235 of VWZK01003437.1, forward strand.
TCCCTCATCGGGGACGAGTCCATCTACTGCACCTCCAACGATGGGGTGAATCTGACATGGAGCGGACCTGCCCCGGAGTGCAGGGGTGAGTCCTTTCTCCTGTGCAGGATCAGACTGAAGCCAGGACCTGGGTGCAATGTTAGCACTTGACACAACGGGATTAAAACCCAGCAGGGCTGCTGGGAGATCCTGCTTCCTTTGCTGGCCTGATATCTCTAGGCTGGGGATGTTCCATGAGGAAATAGGAGACTTTGGTTCTCCTACACTGATGGCCATCAGGAAGAGTGGCTCTGCTCCACCTGACCTGGTTCCCTGTTGTCCCTGAAAGGGAAGCAGCCAAACCTCTAGCTTCAACCCCCACTCTCTTCCCGCAGTGGTTCGGTGCCCCAGGCCCACGGTGGAGAGGGGAAGGATGACTCCGCAGAGGACCAGCTTTCCCTACGGGACGACCGTGCGGTTCTCCTGCGACGAAGGCTTCCTGCTGTACGGTGATGCCGAGAGCCGGTGCCTGGCCGACAGCACCTGGCATCCTCCCCTGCCCACCTGCCAGCCAGGTGGGTACCCGCTGGGAGCTGAGCCAGTGCTCTCTGCAATGGTGCTGAGGGGTTGGGGTCTGCACCTCATTGCACGGCTGTGTCTGTCCTCGGGGCTCCCCTTGTGCCTTCCCCTCTGTGCCATAGAAACACTTCCCAAAGCTGATGGTTATCAGGCAATAACTGAATTTTTCTCCACAGCCCTGTACAAAAGAGGCTCTAAGGCCAGGAGACACCATCGTTACTGACTTTCTCTCCCATGCACATTCTCACTGACAGAAATCAATCTGCACACTCTTGCCTGGAGATGCCTGAATTGAGCCGCTGTCAGAAAAACAGCAAATGTGCCACACCTCTCGGGCTGTTCTGACATTCACCCTCCCCTCTTGAAGGGCCTAGGAAAGTAACTTTGGTTTATTAATGTTTGACTTCACAGCTTCAGAGAGTTAAGTCCACCTGCACCGGCTCGCTCTTCACAACCTCCATAGGTTTTTTTTCCCCTACCCACCTACCGATGACCTCTTGCTGAGCTGCGGGTTTTCCTTTCAGCTCTGTGTCCACGACCACGAGTGGCCAATGGAAGGCTGAAAAGCACTTTGGATGGTAAAATGTGGTACCAAACAAATGCGACTGTTACTCTTGAGTGCCTTCCTGGGTACCACTTTTCAGACGTTGGAGACACGGCTTTGGAAGACTCTCGGACAGCCACGTGCTTGCCTGATGGCACCTGGACACTGTTGCCCAAGTGTGTAAGTATCAGAGTCCAGCTGAGTTCCTAGAGGGATGTTGCCTGACATCTGACACGCAAAATAATTGCTTGAACTTCTTAAAAGCTTTTGCTTTATGGTACCAGTGAGGGATGCAGCCTGTGGTGGGGTAGGACACGGCAAATGGGACGGTTCAGGCTCAGAGCTGAGGGTTGGGTGACTCTCCATCTGCTGCAGTGAGATCTTACGGGCTTGTTCCTGGGGTTTGTTTTGTTTTACTTTTTAACAGAAGAAGGAAGGTGATGCTGATGTGTGCGAAGACATTCGTTACATTAAAATGGTCTCGGAATGCGGTGTGCCTATAGCAGAAGTGAGAACTCTGATGGAAATACAAAAACAGCTTCTGGAGATAAAAAAACTAGCGTTGGAACTAGAAAACTTGAAAAAGTGAGTTCTGCACCGCGCTGCACCGATCACCTTTGCTTTGTGGAGTCACAATATCCATAAGGAGGCTCTCGCTGATTTTATGGCTCGCACTCGCGTGCCTATGGCCCCAGGGATAATAATCAGCACATGGCAGAGGGCATTTGTCGTGCTGGATGATGGAGCATAGAGGGGGAGTTCTTGCTCTTTCCCTTAAATCTGACGAGCTTGAGTCACTATTTACAAACCTGTTGTTTCACTTTTCAGGTGAGGAAGCCTAGTAAGAAATTAAATTGAGCTTCTCCGAGTCACCGCGTGACGTGCGCTAAGCCAAGAGAAGACGGACAAAAGCCCACAAAAGTGAACTTCTGGCTGAGATGAGTGTCTGTGGGTCTTTCTGAAGGTGCTTCTGCCGTGATCTTCCAGCTGTCGCTTTGTGCACATCCTGCACTTCTGCCTGTACCCAGCTCAGCCGGTCACAGCATCACATCCTTCTTTTAGCTAGAAATAGTAGAGAAGTGAGTGCTTAACTGATTTCCTGTTAATCTATCTCATGGTTTTGATCCATCCAGTTAAGGGCAGTTACATTTAAGAAGTGTGTTTGTAAAGGCTCCTATTCCCTTACCCCTGGTTTTAGGAGGCAACAGGTTTCTGGCCTAGCACTGTACTCGACTGTGCTGCTGTCACCCTCCATGGCCCTATTTCCAGTGAGCAAATGCTAAGAATAGATGTTGTAAGTTTAAGCGTAGAGAATCGGACGGCGAAGATTGTTCTCATTGCTCGATAACCGATGATCAGTTTGTGTCGCTCTGCAATGCAGCAATTACCCCATCCCTGCAGATTACAATAAAGACAAAGGTATAACCACAAGTGTCCTGTCAGCTGTTATGTTGGCTGTAAATCAGGCAGATTTCCAGTGTGCTCCAACGGTTCTTCTGTGAGAGCCGGGTCGGTGCTCGGGGAGCTGCAGCGGGCACGGCACGGCCGGCAGCTGAGGGTGCTGAGCACCACAGCACCGCGGTGCTGCTGGGCTTGGTGGGAGAAGGAGAAGGATTCAGCTCCTGCACAAGCGATTTACAGCAGCGTGTCATTGCCAGATGCAGACTTTTAGGAGTTGCAGTCACTTTACATGTTACTAGAGCCTCAAGCACAACACCCAAGGAAGCGATAGTGTCTCCCATCTTCACTCAGAAGGATGCTTTGATAAGGTGTCCGGTGCGTCACCACATCCTGGTGAGAGATCAGCAGCGAGAGGCGCTCTCAGAGCCACTCCACTTCGCCCTGTGCCGCGAGGAGAGCGGGGCTGCACCCTCCCGGTGTGACACCCTCTGCCCTGTGCTCACCTGGGACTGCAAACAGAAAGTGTCTTATCTCCCTGCGCAAGGCTTGGAACCCCTAAGTGTGACTAAGAGGTGGGTGTTACGTCCCACGTGCATCTAGGAGTGTGTCTGAGTAGCCTTGCCTGATGTCAGACGGGATATTTCGGAGGGTTAGTCAGTACGCAGATGTGTTCGCTCACACCCCTTCCTAATTACAAATGAGTCAGACAATTGAGGGGAAAAAAACAAAACAACAGCAAAAAAACAAACAAGGAAAGTGTTTTTATTTTCTGTTTGTGGAAGGTCTGTGTTGCGTTACCTGCCAGCAAATTAAGTAGGCATTTTCCTACCCTGGATACTCCAGTTTGGGGCTGGGCGGGGATCTTTTCTGCTCTGGTAGCATTTGATTGTGGTAAAACTGTGCTAGTCGGTGCTCGCTGCCACTCTCAGGTGATATAAAAGGGTTGAGTTATTCCCTCATCCCTTACGGTGGGGCAGGAGGAGCAGGAGGCTTTACCCAAGCCTGTGGATGACAGTTGTCCCCCACCCCTGCCTGTTTTCCATGTCCCTCCCAGAGGGTTTAGCTCCGTGGGTGTTCTGGAAAGGTTCCCAGGGCTCCAGAGGCTTGGCTGAGGCTGCTGTGCTCTATCTCCTCCCAGCTTCAGAAGCAGCCCCTTTGGAGCCGACGGTGCTTGACAGAAGAGCACAGAAGCTGCTGCAATGAAGTCTGGAGAACCAGGCACCCTGAGTAGGGCACAGGGGTCTGGCCACCCCGTGCTGCTCCTGGCCTTGCTGGGGCTCCTAGACATGCCTGTGGCTCGCGGTGAGTACAGGGACAAGGGATGGACCAGTGAGACCTGCCCAGATCCCAGTTTGCTGCTCAGGTGCTGGGGGGAGTATCTGAGCATCATCTGTTTGATGCTCTCACAGATGCAGCCCTGCCTGGTGCCATTGCCCAGAGGGGAAACCGGAGCCGGCAAAGTCGCCTTCCTGGGGTGCTCACCGGGGCTGGGGAAGGGGCCAGGGAACGGGGTCCTCACCTGAGGAGGTCTTCTCCTGCCACAGGTGACTGTGGGCCCCCACCTCGCATGAGCCACTCCAGACCATCCAGCGATGAGCACACCAGCCGCTTCCCGGTGGGCTCCCGAGTGACGTACACCTGCACCGAAGGCGCCATCAAAATCCCCGGGAGGTCGGACACGATGCAGTGCCTGCTCGGCGGGCTCTGGTCAAAGCTGCCCGAGCCCTGCGGCCGTAAATACCTCCTTTCTCTGCAGCACGGCTCCCTCGCCTGCCGCTCGCTTGGCTGAAAGGTTCTGCTGCTCTGCAATGGCACCAACCCTCCCAGCAAGGTACAAACCCGCTGCCCTTCCCTGCTGTTCCTCGGAGCTGCTGACGGGCGTGGGATCCACGCCTGTCGTCGAGGGGCTGGAGCTTGGGCTGCTTGTGGCCCACGACACAGTCCCATGGGTGTTTATTTCCCACTAACGGCTTTGCCTGGGCAGTTAACGCATCTTTGGCTGCGCTTCGCAAAAGCTGCACTTGGCAGAGTAGCGGCCTGGTGAGAAAGCAGAAGGAACCTGCGAGGAACGCAAGGAGCTTTCTCGAAGAGCCGCAGCGAGAGCGTTTCTGTGGTTCCGAGGTTATTTCGTGTACTTCCCGGCCAGCGGATCTTTCAGGCCTGCTCTCCTCGACTGCCAGGGAGCTGTGCTGCCCCGACAAGGCTGCGGTTCGCTGTCCTGTCCAAGGCAGACGAGGGGATTAATTTCTTTCCCGTCGGGACCAACGTGAGCTACGTCTGCCGCCCCGGCTACGAGAACATCTCGGAAAGTTCCCCCACCAGCACCTGCCTTGAAAACCTGGTGTGGTCGGAAGCTGCTGAGCTGTGCAGGAGTGAGTATCTCCGCTCTGCTGCCGAAAAGCTGCTGTGGAGCTCAGAGCAGGTCAGGTACCTGTTCCCAACCCACGTGCTGATGTGCAGCCCGGTCATAGAATCACAGAATTGTTTTGGTTGGAAGAGACCTTTAAGCTCATCAAGTCCGACCATTAACCCAGCACTGCCAGTGGTGACTAAACCACTATCAATCCAACAGCCACATGCTTAATACAAAATTAAGTGGATATTCCTTGACATTCATGTTTAAGACTGAACAGCATGAGCATCAATAACATATTTTTTTTCTGCTGGCATGAACAGGTCTGTTTTGACTTTCATGTTCAGAATTATGTTTTCCTCTGGACATGGCTCTGGCACCTGCCAGCTCGGTTGTGACACACAGGAAGGAAAATGTTTTGGGTATAATTCTCTGTGTTATTCTTTATTTAGCCTCTTTTATTTCTCCACCACTAATGCTGGGCTCTCTCTTTCTGGCAGGGAGGTCCTGCGGGGAGCCGGGAGCGCCGCCCAGGGCCAGGCTGCTGGTTCTCACCGACCTGCGGTTCGGAGCCAGGGTGAACGTGTCCTGCGAGGACGGGTGAGTGGCGGGGCAGTGCCCCCAGCTCCTGGGCCTGATGCTGGATTACAAACTCTGGTCCAGAGCAAGGAACTCATGGAGACAGGCTGGGCTGCTCTTGCACGATACATTGCACCGATGGCATTGCTCTGAAGGCAGAGCACTGGCTGGCTTTTCTCTCTTTGGGCTGGGAAGGAGTAAGACACAGTTGGAGGGAAGGGACTGGGGTCTGAATTTATGGCTGTCTTTTCCTACAAGTGTCATCCAGAGGCAATTTAACTGCCCCAGAGTACTTATCCAAAGGGGGGTTGGTTGTACCATTGGTTTATAACTATAGACTTCAAAACAGGTTACTTAAAATATTTCAGTTGTGCATATTGGAGATAGATTGAATTAAAAAGGGTTGTGCTTGAATTTTAAACACTTGGTGATGTTCAGCTAGAAAACTGCTCTGAAGCACACTTTCCATCACTCCGGGAGCTGACTCACACTTGCTGCCTGCTTCTAATCAGGACACGCACGCACTGGACAGACCTGCAAAACTAAGCTCTTGCAACTCCAGCTGGTACTGCTCTGTCCCCAGCAGCAGCTCACTGGCATCATCTGGCTTGTTCTGCCAGTCTTTGCAGCTGCTCTATATATAAAACAGGGGTTTTTTTTCTCCAGATACTCCCTTTGGATGCACTTTAGGGAAATGACAGCATGTCCCACCCTTTTGGGGCTCAGCTCATCGGGGTGGAGGGATAATATCCTCCATCTAAGCAAGATCAGATATTATCAATCCTGTCCAAATGATGGAATTTTTTTGAACAGGAGGATGTAATTCAGAGAGGTGTTGGTGCTGTCAGGACAAGATGTGTCAGCTTCCAGCTGGCTGCTTGAAGGCACGGTCGATCCCTATTGCCTCTCGCTGGTCCCGGCTGTAGTGGATGCAAAAAACCAGCAAAACAGCTGTGCCTTTGTTCCAGGGAGGAGGTGGCGCTGAGTTCAGGCCACTGGGCACCCTGCTTTCTGCCACCAGCACTGAGGGTTTCAGCAGCTCCTGCTCACTGCCCTGAGTACCGCAGCCTTCAGAGATGCTATGGGTGCTCCTCACCCCATCCCCTCATCCTGGTGGGTCACAGCAGCGTGGGAAAGGCGCTGGATGCCAGCAGCCGGAATCCCAGAGCTGTTCTCTGCCAGGAAGCAGGCAGGGAGAAATAATCCCTGATTCAGCCGATCGAGCCCGATGCATCCGTGTGGGAATGCAGAGCTAACCGCCAGGCTGCCCGGCGCTCACTGCCTGCTCTGGGAGCACATCTACCATCCTCGTGACGGAAGATGCGCTTCACAGGGAGTGAAAGGAGAGAGCTGCCTAAAAATAAACAAGGATCCTGGCAGAGAACAGGGTGAAGGAGCTCTCCCGTTAACCGGCGTGTATCTGCACGTCCGCTTGCTTTAAAACTGCCTTTTCTACGCTCCTGATCATACTGGTACCAAGGAAAAAAATCATCCTCAGCTTCTGGAGAGTTCTACAAATGTTTCTTTTCTTGTGTTTTCACTTAGGTACAAATTAGATGGGAGTAATTTCATCTGGTGTCAGCTTAAAGGAAATGATGTTGGATGGAGTAAACTTCCAACTTGTGAATGTAAGATTAACACGACCTTACTTTTGCCTTCGCTCCAACAGATCCTGCATCTTAATGTCTAGTCTAAACCTGTCCTCCTGCACTGCTTTTGTTGATGATAACGTGGCAGATCTGTCACCCACACCGCAGCTGACAAATACCCATTTTGCTGCTGACACTGTATTTCAGCAGGGCTTTTTTTTTCCCCACAAGATCAACGTATTTTCTCATGACTAAAGGTAGCAGTGAAGGTGATGGGATGAGGTTTTGAGGAATCACAAAGCCAAAGCAGGACAAGTTGCCTTTTTATTTTGGTGACCCTAGAAGTGAGTGGAGGAAAAATGCAAAAGCAGAGACGGTTCACAAAGAAGAGGGATGATGCAGAGAGAAGGCAGCGCTAGTTACCCACCTCCAGTTATCCATAACGTTTATTCTCTTCAAGCATCTTGCAAGAACTCTTAAGAAGCGTTTTGCATTTTCATTATTACCAAAGTTTTTAGCAACGCTCACATTGACCTTCTTTCCTGCAGTAATTACCTGCTCCCCACCTCCTCCAATTAGGAACGGAAAGCATGATGGTGGAGCGGTAGAAAAATATGCATATAACTCAACGGTGAGCTACAGCTGTGACTCCGGCTTCCAGCTCGTCGGCAACGCGAGCATCCGCTGCACGAGCACGGACCAAACAAGCGGCGTCTGGAGTGGAGCTGCACCCGAATGCAGAGGTGGGTTCAGCTGAGCTCAGGATTTATGAGTTCAGTGCTTAGTAGGGACCAGTTTAACGCCTTGGGATTGCTCAGTAGAGGCTGTGTCTGGTGTAAGTCCTCTTGTCATTTTTACGCCCTAGAGAAAAGCAAGCCTGTCAAAGCCGGAGTGAAAGAAATGCAAAGGAGCCCTCCTCTCCAAAGTGAGTTGAAATGATTCTACATTGTCCTTCATTTCCCAGCTTAATTTCCTCTTTTATCACATTTCCATGAAAAAAGCCACTGGATGAATTGATTTCACGTGGTGATTTTCATTCATCTGTTCAGGTTCCCGTGGCAATGGCATCCAGCCACCAAAGAAGGCTTCCATGTGGGAAATGAAGCTCAGCCTTTACAAAAAATCACTCCAAAACACCGTCTCCTTCTCCCATTCTTCTGCTTTCCTCAAGACACCAGGTCAGTCCTGGAGGCTCATCTGGAATTGAGAGGAACTCATCAATGGGATTCCCTGGTTGCTCCCAGTCCTGTACCTGGAGTTTTCTTTTTTTTTCCCCCCAGGTTTTTCTTCAGTGCCCAGAAGCTGTGCTACCTCAGCGCTCAGATTTGTCGTACCTTTGTACAAAACCCAAAATTACTACTCTCCTGGGACCAGCCAAGGATCTGTGTGTCTTCCAAAGTACATGGGGCTCTCTGGCATCCTCCCCCAAGCTGGCTGCTTTGAAAACATAAAACCATCTAAAGTCGCATCATTTTGTGGAAGTGAGTGATCTTTTTCTTTTATCATTTTGCTTTTTGTCATGTTCTTTTCTTCTCTAAGTTTTCTCTGTATAATTTATATGTTTTGCTGGCTGGGTATCCGGCTCAAAGTTCAGGTTTGACTGCACAGACCTCCTCCTCTTAAGCTTTGCATTCTCTGAAACGTGTTTTCATATATCAATTGTTTCTTTGCCCTCGAGGTATTAGAGATTTTTTTTTTAACCCACTGAAAACAACAAGAGATAACTTTATACCACGAGTGCTTCTCTCCTTGTTCTGGCAGCAATGAACTAACACTGACCCTGTTCCACACCAGAGAGGTCGTGGGCAGCCAGGAGAAGCCGGACGTGGCAGAAGTGCTGCTACAGCAGATTTCCCATCCGCTGCAAGGGATTATTTTACACATCAGCAGGCTGAGCGTCAGTTGAATTGGAAAAGGTGCCTGGGTGGGAACCATAAGCCTGTAATTGTAAGTAATAAACATGGCAAGTGCATGAAAAGATTTATCTGTAGCTTTGAAGCCGTTTATTGTGATGGGTCTGCCCTCCTCCAGCAACATCATGACAAAAGGGACCCATCGTGGAAGAAACCACGGGATTTGCACTTTGTGCGGCTGCAAAGGCAACGGGCAGGTGCTGCTCTTGCTGCCAGCTCACTGCAGACATGGACAAGGCAGGCGGTTAAATGGGATCCCACTGATCTAAATATATGATCTTTTCAAACAAAAATGGCACTGTAAGCATAAAGAGCTCAAAGCCTTCACCGCGTTCTCCCAAAGTGCCCCTTGCCATGGTTGGGCTTGTCAGGCACTTACACTTTGCTTTTAAAAAAAAAAAGAATGAAGTAGAGCAGGTCTGTCCCAAGTACACGTACAAACTGCATTGTTCTTAATTTGTGCTGTGTTTTAATACTCTAAGAAACTGATTGAAAATTACTTATGCAAGAGTTGGTTAGTTCCCATAGTTCCTTCTCCCACCTGAGTTCTCTTCTCTTTCAGCTTTTTCTTCCTACCATCCTGAATCCCGTTGCCATTCCCTGACCAGCCTTTTTTTCAGGCTGGGGGTGGGAAGCTGCAGTTTCTCAGAAACGCCCGCAGGCCTCCTGCAGAATTTCTGCCAGAGCTCAGTTATGTCACAACCCGTTCGACTCGGTGTTTCCACAGCCGCACGTTTCCTTGTGCACAAGCAACACCCCCCTGCTGCCATAACAACCACTGTAAATACAGCCTCTCCAGACAAGCTGTGGAAGACCCACATCTTCGCTGGGCTGAGCTGTTCCCTTCACTCACCAGGAATTTCTGGCCGCTGCGTGGTCCAGTTGCGGATACACCCATGGTAGCTGCCAGCAGGGTTGTGCTGAAACAGAATCCTGACTTCCCCTTCTAGCAAAGCTATGAGCTCATTTCTTTTAGGAAATCATACTGTACAGGCTAAACTGAATGTTGATCTTTATATCTTCAATACTTTAAGCACTTTGTCTTTTCTTCATATGATAAAAGTCCTTTGTAGTTTATATTTCTGTTGAGACTTCATGAAAGGTAAGAGTCACGGGTGCAAGAGAGAAGCTGCAAATGGCAGGTTTATGCTGTTATATTTGTCTTATATTAATTGCCTTTTATCTGTGTGCCTTTCTGGAGCTTTATTTACATTTAGTAATAAATGGTAACTGTTTATAAGGGATAGCCTTTGAATTCAACTGCCTGCTGCTCCCTTTTTGTGTTTCATGCTCTTCAGGAAGGTATCACCTTTTAGAGGTTACCTTGATAATGGTCAGATTTACCGTTCAGTCAGTTCTTCCTCAACACTCCAATTTGTTTTCTAAAAGACCTCCTATGCAAGTTGTTTCACTTGGTTTTGAAAAACCAAAAGGAAAGAAAGGAAGAGAATGAACGCAGCAGTGTTTGGGAAGGTGAGTGTTTCTAGTAAGTGGTTTGCAAAAGCAAAGTGGAGCGCTGAGTACCTGCCTCAACCCTCTTTAGCCGTCCCAGTGCTGAGCTCCACAGCCTCCCTGCTTCGGTCCCCCCAGGCAGACCCAGGGTCAGTCCCAGGACAGTTCTGGGAGCTGTGGGTGATGTCCCAGGAAGGATGGAAGGAATGTGCAAGGAGGGTTTCCGTGGAGAGCCAAGAGCAACTCCAGCAGCTGAACCCCTGTTTTTGCTAGAAACCTGCCGTTCCAGTCGGAGCCTGGCAACGTAGGCGCTTAGAGCAGCACGGGGCAGGCTCCCCCCTGTCCGTGCTTTCCCTTCTGCTGTTGCCATCTGCTTGGCCTGATGTCTGCAGCATGGGGAAGGGATGTGGGAGCCAGATAAAGCCAGTGACCTTCAGCAGCCCCAGCTGAGCAGGCGCAGACCCGCTATCGCAGGGCTCAGCTGCTGGGGCAGCTCTGGCCCGGGAGGTTTCGGTGCTCAGTCGGTTACTGGGGCAGTACAGGGCAAAAGCTGTATTGGATCTGTTGGAGTGGGTCTGGAGGAGGTCATGAAGATGACCCCGAAGGCTGGAACCCCTCTGCTGTGAGGCCAGGCTGAGAGAGTCGGGGCTGTTCAGCCTGGAGAAGAGAAGGCTCCAGGGAGACCTTATTTTGGCTTTTCAGTATCTGAAGGGGCTACAGGAAAGCTGGGGAGGGACTTTTTGCAAGAGCTTGTAGTAACAGGACGAGGGGTAATGGCTTCAAACTGGAAAAGGGGAGCTTTAAAATAGGTATTAGGAAGAAGTTCTTCACTCTGTGAGTGGTGAGGCACTGGAGCAGGTTGCCCAGGGAAGCTGTGGATGCTCCATCACTGAATGTGTTCAAGATCAGGTTGGATGGGGTTTTGAGCAACCTGCTCTAGTGGGAGGTGTCCCTGCCCGTGGCAGAGGGTTGGAACGAGATGCTCTTTAAGGTCCCTTCCAATCCAAACCATTCTATGATTCTGTGAAACAAGACAGCAAGTGTGGGTGGCAGAGAGGCAGAGGGACTGGCTGGGCTGAGCCTGACGGTCTCAGCAGGTTCAGATGGCTCCTGCGCAGCCTCAGCTAGGAAGACACCAGCCTGGTTGAAGGGTTTAACCTGAACTCTCTCAGCAAGGGGATTTCACTGAGTCGAAGCAGCAGCAATTGGTTCTTCTGCTCCCTGAGGAGACTCAGCCCTCTGAGAAGTCTTTGCCAAATACCTCTCAACACCTCGCTAGCCCATGCTGAGGTCACTGCTTCAAGCAATTTCAAGAGAATTCCCCAGCATGTAAAACACTTTTTTTTTTCCTGTTAGCAACTTCCTTTTGCATTATGCAGCCACCATCCCAATCAGGTGGCCAGTGACCTGTGAAATACGTGGCCGAACCCTCTCCACATTATTTGTCAATGTGTTTACAGGAAAGTATTTTAAAAGAATTTGTTATCCACGCTCCTCCCTTAATAAAAGGCCTCTTGGCCTCGTTGCAAATGCTTTTGTTACATAGACTTGGAGCTTAAATTGTGCAGGAAAGGGAAATAGAGGGGAAAAGGGAAAAAAAAAATATCACTTGGAGTTGCTCAGTGGAAACATCCCTGTTTCCTGGCTAACAGAGGGAGGCAGGAAGGTGCAGGCAGGCTGCTGCGGGCTGCTCTGTCCTAGGGGTGGGGTGACACACGTCCCTTACTGGCAGCCGGGAAAGGGCAACGAATACCAGCCCCAACCCTTCTGGTTTTGAGGGGACAAACGGAACCTTTTCTACCCTTCCCAGCTTTGGGACAAGCTGCAGGCTGCGCAGCTGGAGCTGGCGAGACCCAAGCGCTGCCCTTTTTGGGGTTGTTTTCGTCTCCTTTGGAACTTGATAGCTCTGGGGAGAGGGGTGGCTTTACTGGAAGGGGTGGCGAAGCGGTTTGCTCTGCAGCTTCCCAGCCTCCCCCCTGGAGCAGCCGTGCGGGGAAGCGCCGGCTCCAGCCCCGCGCCGCTTCCAGCCGCTGCTCAGACTTCGTCGGGATATTTTTCCGAGCTGAGACCTCAGGGAGGGGTCCGGGGCGGTGGGTGGGTGTGCGTCAAGCCTCGGGATCTGCTTTCGGCTGGAGGGAGGTGCTGCCTCTGCCCGCGTCCGGCAGCAGCGCCCACGGGTGCTCTTGAGCAAACCCTGCCCTCCCTCCCCTGCGGGAGGGGCCGCTGGGAGCCCCCGGGTGGGGCCGTGCTGGGTTGTACTGGGCTGTACTGGGCTGCCCAGTGCCAGCGATGGGCTCCGGGAGCCGCCGCTCGCTCCTGTCCCCGCTGCTCCCGCTGCTGCTGCTGCTGCTGCCGCTGCCCGCGGCGTGGGGTGAGCCCACGGGGAGCGGAGGGGTGGAAGGGGGTGATGGGAGGGGTGGTGTGTGCAGGGAGACGGTCACCCGGGGGCTGTGCTCCGGTGTCTTTCTACATGTGTGTGTGTTCTACACGTGTGTGTTCTACATGCGTGCGCCCCATGCGTGTGTTTCGTGTGTTCTGCGCCTGTGTGTGCTCCTGGCATTCTACACATGTGTGTTTCACATGTCTGCTTCGTGTGCGCATGTGCTCCCTGTGTGTGCTCTCCATGTGCACTGCTATGTCGGGTGCATGTGCTCCGCGTGGATGCGCGCCACGCTGTGCGCTCCACAGGTGTGTTCTCCACGTGGGTGTCCTCCGTGTGCTCTCTGCCCCGTGTGGGCGCATGTGTTCCATGGGGATGTTCTCCGTGTGCTCCACGCGTGCTCTGCTCGGCCGTGTGCATGTCATGGGTGCGTATGCTCCGTGTGCTTCACGCGTGTTCTGCTGTCTGCGTGGTGTGGGCGCGTGTGCCGTGCTCCGCTGCAGTCTCTGCACGCCCATCTGCTCAAGGACCGTACAGAGGCAGCAGCAGCCCCGCTAAATCCCAGTTTATTTTGCTATAGGTGACTGCGGGCCCTTGCCAAATATAAGCCACGCGGAGCCCCCAGACGACACAAAACACCGGGGAACCTTCAGCGTGGGCTCCAGAGTGACCTACAGCTGCCTTACGGGTTACAGGAAGCTCCCCTTGCTCTCCGACACCATCCAGTGCCTCGCAAACTCCCAGTGGTCCAACCTCCCGGAGTTTTGTGGCCGTAAGTATTTCGTTTTCTCCGAAGCGAGTTGCTTAGCGATGCCCGCTGCTTGTGAAAACACTTGTGGCTTTAGCAATCGCTGTTTCAAGGGTTTCCTCACCCAAAGTGACGCACGATGAAGTTGCTGGTCAGAGAATTTCGTGCTGCCCCTTCTTCCTAACTCAGCTTAGTCTGTTGGAGCCGTGTGCTGGCGCTCCTGCGTGAATCCGAATAGACCAGGGGTTTGGGGAAGCACAGGGAAGGGGCGGGAGCGTGGCAGGGAGGCTCTGGCGGAGCTGGTGCCAGAGTTAGCGGAGGGGGAAGGTTTGGCAGTGGGAATTTGTGAAGCTCTGCACTGAGAAGCTGCAGCGCTGCCCCACCTCGGGCACTTCGTTGGTGGAATTGGCAAGGGAGGGAAGCACCACGCTCGTGAGTGATTGAAAGAGGGCAAATTTTAACGTTTAAAAGCTTTTTTTTCATTAAATAGTCGTCTTGGGACACTTCTGAATTGCACAATCTACCAATCGTCTTCTTAAGAATATTAGTGGTATCCATATTCCTTGGGAGGCTGGTGCATTATCACTTGGATTTACATTTATACATAATCTGAATGCAAAATACTGCTATTTTTGCTTTGCAACTGTACACTTTGTCGTCCCTGTTGTCACTAGGTAGCTGTCCCAGCCCCCCGAGCGTGCGTTTCGCTCGAATATCACAAGAAGATGAAACACAGAATTTTTACGCTGTCGATAGCACGGTGAGGTACCTTTGTCGCCCAGGCTATGAGAATACCACTGACCAGCTCCTCACCAGCACCTGCCGTGACAATTTAACGTGGTCACAAGTCCCCGAGCTGTGCCGCAGTGAGTCTCTCCGTCTTATTCCATTTTTTTTCCAATGCCCTCCCACAAGCTGTACCCACATTTGTGTTTTGAGAGCCACATCTCATTTATTTTTTAAGACTGCTGTTTTTTTAGGGGTGTTTAGCGTGACATACCGTCAGATGCCTGCTTTGGTACCGTGATACTCTTGTGAAAAGTAAATCCGTGGGGTTTTTTTTCCCTGTCCTTATAACATCCTAAAGATACTCTTATTCTTTTCTAGGGAAATCTTGTGGTACTCCAGCTAATCCAGAACATGGCAAAGTTCTCGCAAACGATCATCTCTTCGGTGCAAAAGCAGATGTAGTTTGTAACCACGGGTGAGTGTGAAGCCAGCATCCCAGCGGCCTGGCCGGAGTCACTGGTGTGCAAGCTGGGACAAGGGGCTCCGACAGACAAATCCTCAGCACCTCTGTGGAGTGAAGTGTTCTTGCTTGGTGACAACAAACTGCTCTGTCCATGTGCCTCTTACCCCGGCAGGTACACGCTAAAGGGAGCGTCACCTCTCGTCTGGTGTTTCCGGAAAGGAGATGGAGTTGCCTGGAGTCAAATTCCAGCTTGTCAGGGTAAGCGACTGGAAATACCAAATGCTCCAACTCAGAAATACCCCATCGTGTGTTCTTTTACTCACCGAAGCCAGGTGGGTATCTCTGGAAGGGAGATGTCGCTGTGGCAAAAGCAGGGACTGGCTGTAACATCGCTGGTGCCTTCCCCGTGGGCAGGACTGACACAGACGGGCAGCCCGTGGTGCTGGTGTCCCTGCGGCTGCCGCTGCCCCTGGGCACACGGGACAGCAGCTGGGAGGCACCTCAAGTAACCGGATGCCAAGAGGGCGGCCAGTGCTCCCATTTTAACCCCCTGCTCTTGCAACTGGTGTGACCTTGGGTATCCTCTCTTCAGCAGAACATCTCAGGGATTACCTCCTGAATTTTTTTTCTTTCCCCCCTACAGCTGTTTCTTGCCCTCCACCTCCAGCTATTCCCGACGGGAGGCACAATGGCAGCGGCGCAGAGGAATTCACGTACAGCTCGGTGGTGACCTACACGTGTGACCCTGGGCTCCAGCTCGTGGGAAATGAAACTCTTCATTGTACGACGGAGAACAGGGTGGATGGTGTCTGGAGCGGCCCTCCTCCCCAGTGCCGGGGTGAGCTGTGCTGGATAATCATCCTATTCTCGAGTCATTCTTCTTGCTGTGTGGTTAATTAGTCCTAATCCTCTTCTCTCAGAAAGGGAAGGGCCCCAGCCTGGACAAGCTCTCCTGTAGGGTTCATTTCCAGGGGAGCAGCATCTGCTGGCACCAGTGATGGTCACCAAGCCTGTGCTTCTCAAGGTGCCAGGCTCTGCTGAAGAGCACCGAGAGCACAGGTTTACGTTATTCCTTTCGAGAAAAACCAGCAGAATTTTAATAAACAACATGTGAAGTGTACCAGTAACTGCAAAGCTGGTGGAGTAAACCTCAGAGTGGGTGTAGATCTCATGTCTAGCAACACCCAGGCAACACGGCCACGTGGGACAGCAACTCCCCTCTGTCCGTAACGCTTCTGGGGACCAACAGGTCCTCTTATGATGCCTCCACAACTCTCCCTGTTGTAGTCACAGATGCACAAGTCACCTGCCTGTGCTACATTTACCCCTCACTGAAGTATTCTATTATGTATAAAGGGGGAATTATATCAAATGTAGTTCTGAGACATTTTTCCTTTATGTTTTCCTCTCTGTAGTTAGCACCACAGCAGTGACAAACCAAACCGAACCCTTGGGAGATAAGATAGCAGCAAATCCTTACTGGCTTGGTAAGAGCTCAGGAGCAGCTTTCTGCCTCATAGTCCCTTTAATTGCTGTAATTGCACCACCCCGGGCTCCTGTGACTCCACACGCTGTTGGTTTTCTGCTCTTACTGTGCCACCTGATTCCTTTGTCACCTGATTTCTTTGCTGGGTCCATCTTCCAGTTTTTAAAGGAGATTAGACTTAATCCCCTTTTCTCTCTGCTCTCAGCTTAGTGACTCCTCAGCAGACGTGATATGGGGTGGGAACTCTGATGCTTGAATTTCCCTCCGTGCAGTTGAGCATCCCAGTAGAAACCACTGACGTTATCCTGGCTGTATTTGGACAGCCAGGACAGGGTGCAGGTAGCTTGGAGCTACGGACTTTAGCTCCTTCAGTGGAGAGAGGTGGGGTGAGGGGCTGAAGAAGAGCATGGTGATGTGTGTGGTAGTTAATGACAGATGGGTTTGTAGCATTTTCTCTTCTGGGCAGCGTTACGGTTAGCTGGATTTGAATAATACTGTTTCTGTGGGCATAGACTAAGGAACTTCCCTGTTCAGTCATCAGCACTGTTGGCTTCATAATAATTGCATTATTTTCTTCTCCAGCAGGTATCATCATCCCTTGTTGCATTGGTAAGTAGTTTAAAATTGAAAATATACTTTCCTAACCCAAAGCAGTTAAATGATAGAATCGTTCTGGTTGGAAGAGACCTTCAGGATCATCAAGTCCAACCAGTAACCCAGCACTGCCAGGTCACCGCCGGAGTCGGTGTTGCTGCTTTATTCTTTCACTACTCTTAGTACTGAGTGTCTCGGGTCAGGAGTCAGGGGTTTTTCTGCTGCCAGGTAATGCAGCAGCACTGGAAGCAGGGGATGGATGGGCTGTGTCCTCGTATCAAACGTGACCGCCCTGAACGAGTGCCGCGTGGCATCGCGCTTCGCAGCGGTTTCTCTGCGCTGGGTTCAGGGACACGAGGGTTTTGCATTATTCTGGCTAAAGGAGCCTCTGGGTGGGAACAGGCGGCCCCAGAGCAGAGAATTCTGCTGCTGGTCTTTCATCAGCTGCAGTATTTCACTTAAATTATGTATCAAATGTGTTGTGGGTTTTTTTTGTGTGTTTGTTTTGTTTTCTTCTTGTTAGTTCCCCCAGTAGCCCTTGGACTTCTAGCTGGAATCCTCATGAAACGGAAAGACAGTAACAAACAGTAAGTGAGCCTGAGCTGCTCCTCCTAAATCACTATCCTGAAGGATAATTAAGCTCTGACAGTAATTACCTTCAGTAGATATTTGCATGATCAGTACTATCTTTCCATGTCACTTGACTGCTTATTATTCTACAAACCTTCTCCTTTCTGTCTCTTCAGCTCTTACAATTTGCACTTACAAAAGCACAGGATGAAGGGAAGGGACCCACCCATGCACCCAAAGACAAGGGATGCTGAGAAGCAGCCTGTGCCGTGGCACTCCCATTTTTGGTAGGTTTGCTCGTTTGTCTGCCTAAAACCTTGTGTCACTCTCCTGACTATGCCTGTGGATCTCACTGGGATTATTTGTAGCTACAAAGCCTGCCGTGCCTGCCCATACTGGTACAGTGCATCTTTAGGAGCTTTTGACTGTAAAATGCCAGCTGAAGAGGCGATGGCTGCTTCATGGGAGGGTTTGGTCTTCACTGACTGCTCCTTGGGAGGGTTTGGTGTTCCCCAGGGGCTCAGCAGGAGGGATTCCCTGCCATCTTTCTCATCCACAGCCACACAACGAGTTGCCACGTGTGTCCCACCTGCGAAGAGCGGCTGCACACCGCCCTGGTCCCCAGCCCTGGGCCTGACCATCATGACTGTGCTGCCTGCAAGAACTGGCTGAGCACCCAGCCCGGCTCCCCACGCACCTACTCCGTCCCCAGCATCAACGACGGGGAGAGCCAAAGCCCAGCAGGGATGAGGTACCGCAGCCGACTGGGCGCTTGCTGCCTTGCACTGCTCCATGTAAAGCAAACCAGGGGATGACCTTTCAAGCTCATCTGGTCCAACGAGACATCTGCAACTAGAGCAGGTTGCTCAGAGCCCCGGCCCAACCTCCCCTGGAACGGTTCCAGGGATGGAGCATCTCCCACAGGGTCTCACCACCCTCAGTATAAAAAAATTTCTTCCTTCTCTCCAGTCTAAATCTCCCTCTTTTAGTCTAAACCCATCACCCCTTGTCCTGTCCCAACAGGCCCTGCAGGAAAGATTGTCCCCGTCTTTCTAACAGGCCCCTTTAAGCACTGAAAGGCCCCAGGAAGGTCTATCCAGAGCCTTCTCTCTCTCTGTGTTCAGGTCTCCTGCCAAAGCTGCTGATGTGCTGAGGGCTGAGGGAGCAGGAGAAGTTGTTCTGGAGCAGAGCAAAGCAGAGCAGCCCATGGACCATGGAAGGTCTGTCTTCTGTCAGCCACTGGAAAATCCACAGTTGCCACGGTGGGCTTGAATAAAAATCATTTCAGGATAGAGTAGAATTGGATTTATTCAAGTAGAAAATAAGGATATTCTGCACCTCCTTGTTTATTCCCACCTCTTTCCTGCCTTGATACTGTGCTGAGTATTACAGCATCCAATTCCTTTTGAAACATTAATTGCTCTGCTTTTTTTTCCCATAAAACAAAGGAGCTCTGGGAAATTATTGTGCTTTGTTCTTTCAGTGCTTTTAAAAGGCATTCAGCATGTGTACGTGTTTTTCTTTTTTTTTTTCACCTGTGTTGCTCTCTGGCAGTTGCTCAGTGCCCAGCAATGCCCGGACACTTCCCCTCTCCGCTCCCCCTCCGCTCTGTGGGAGCAAGCGTGGAACGGAAGCCTTACTGGGTTTGTGGGTTGGATGAGATGGGGTTGGCAACTGGGGGTCTGGCTAGAGGAGAATATGGATTTTTCTGTGTTTTAGAAGAGACAAAGAAACATCTCACGTGTTTTAGCAAAGTGAGGGAGGTTTGTGATAGAGCTAATTCCAGGTTTTCATCTTGCTTGGGATGGTTCCTTAGTACCGGGGAAGCTGGAGGTGCCAAACTTCATGGTGATTTTTGAATCTCCCCCCGAGGAATTCAATACGTGTCCACAATGGTGCTTCTCCCCAGCAGCCATCACATCTGTCCCGTCTGTGAAAGCTGGATATGCGCCCACCTCGGCCAGTGCGACCACCGTCCTGCGGTGACCGCGGAGCAGCCAGGAGGGCCCTGCCAGCAGGACCAGGGGTGAGTGAGGGGTGACCAGTGCGGGTGGCTCCTCTCAGCAGCCGGCAGCACGGTCTGCACCAAGCATCCTCAAAATTGAGAGTTAACCACTTAAAAACTGATGGCGGTGCTGAAATGCTGACTCCGCTGGCTTGTAGCTCGGTCTGGGGATCAAAGCGCAGTGCCTTGCAAGCAGAGAGAGGTGCAACGGATCTGAGGTTAATTTGGACGATGCTTTTTCTTGGGTGTCTCTGGCTCAGCTTGTGCTCCTCACCTGTCCTCTCTTGGCTCGGCCTCATGCCTTCTTTGGCCCGTTAAGCAGCAAAGAGCCCGGGTGCTGTAAGAGACCCCGCAGTGTGAGCCTTCTGCTCACCCAGCTACCGAGGGCTTTTTCCACCTCTGGGCTTTCTTTAAAGAAGTTTCTTCACTCGTGGTTTCCTGTAGCAGAATCTCAGGCATCAAAGCTTATAAAAATAACCTGTTCAGATGTTACAGAAGAAAACCAGCTCGAGCTGGGTGCCTTCAGGGAGACACCCCAAACAAAGAAAACTCTGGGCAATTACATCCCCACAATCTAAGTTCTCCTCCCCTCGTGCGATCATTTGGTCCAATAGCCAGTTCTAGGGTCTGGAGTCCTAGGATCCCTCACAGGATCTTTTTTTGTCTCTATATGGGCTCTTCCTTTTCTTATCTTGAGGCTGCAGTTTCTGCTGGTGGATGTGGTTACCTTATTTCTCACAGGGCACAGTGGTCTCAGGGCCTCCCTTCCTATAATTCAATTCAGCATAAATTCACCACTTGTGGCCTAAAGCCTTAGCAAGGCTTTCTGTTAACGCTGTGCAGTGGATTCCATTTGAGCTACTACAGCAGCGTGGTTTATTTGTTTAGGGCAGAGCAGTGATGAGGTGAGCACAGTGATGCTCTGCTCAGTTTATTTTTTAATGCTTGCCCATGTGAGTCTTGTGCTCTTTCACGCCCTCAAAGGTTCCTTAACAGTTGTCATCGACAGAGGTAAATTCAAATAAATATTTGGGTAAAATAAACATAGTTTGAGGTGTGCACCTCCCTGCTTTCACTTTTTAAAGTATGAACAGCTTTTTACCAGTCATTTATTTCACGCTGTTCCTGCTGGTGCTTGTTCCACTCGCTTTTAGCCCTAACCCTGGAGGAGCTGTTTCAGTTGTGCATTTGCGAATCGCTACTTGTTTGAGTTTAGAAAGTTAAGGTTTTTGAAACTGTAAATGAAACTAGCTTTGGGATGCCGGAACATCGCGGCGAGGAGCAGTTTCCAACCCAAACCCTTCGGGGCTCACCCTCAGCTCTCTCCCCACAGCCCGCGGGGTCCCGTCTGCCCTCCCTGCGCCGACCGCCTGCACCTCTCCCTCGTCCACAGCGACACCACGAGCTGCCCCGTTTGTCCCCTGGCCAAAGAGGGGACCCCGGCCCACCTCGTCCCGCGACGCACCCCTGGCTGCCACGTCTGCCCCGTCTGCGCGGCGCCCACCCACAGCCACCTGTGCCACGCACCCGACGGTAGGGACCTGCCCGGGGGGCACCCAAAGCGCGGTCACCGCGGCCGAGGTGCCACAAACTGGAGGCCGCAGAGGCGATTCCTCCCAAAGCGCAGGGGCTGCAGCACTCAGCAGCTAGCCCTGGATAACTCCTCCTTTCCCTGTTGCAGGATGAGTGCCGACGGCCGCGGCATCCGGAGCGGCACGAAGCTGCTCGCGGAGGAGGGAGAGTTTCCACACTAACTCCTGACACTGTCAGGGATGAAGTTCTAAGTGCAATAAGGTGACCTGAAGTCAGAGTGCCTGACTTCACCATCAAGAATTTCTTTGTAATAAGAAGGAAAATCGAACATCAAATTCAGCTCCGTGTTGGTTTAGCACCTACTTTTCTGGTTTAGTCTGAAAAAACTATTTTCGCAGCTCTTAAAGTGAGGCTTTGACATTTCAGTAAACGTTTCTTTCCACTAGGAAAATAATTTTGTAGTAAACACCCTCTTTGCACAATCTTGCAAGGTTTACTTGTATTTGTTAAACTACTTTTTTACCGAGGTTCCTTTGCTAGTCTGCGGATATGAGTAAATTGCAGTATTTATAGTAAAACTGTTTTATAAATAAAAGGAATACAAAATAAGCAATACTGGTGCCTGACTTGGGGCTGGGGTGGTTTTTTTCGTATTTACTAACCAAACCTCACAGAGCAGTTTAAATGATTTTGCAGTCTCATTCCATGCCGGATGTAATCAGCTGCTCAGATAATTGCGTCTGCTCAGATAATTGCTGCTGTTGGCGCTCGGCCTTTCCTGGGAATTGCGATGACGGAGACGAGGCCCTGCTGCTGGAGCAGAGCCCATTTCCACCCCTGGCAGTGCCAGGGCAGTATTGGGAAGGTGTGTGCTCCGCTCCAGGTACAGCCTTTCCTTTGCTGACCCCGCGTATTCCTGCACTTACTGGATTTTCTAAGCAAAGCACAGGCGGCAGCTCCAGGCAGCAGTTGAGAGGATTACACCGACTGCTCCCCGCCTGGTGTTCGTTGGCTTGTGCTCCTTGTTTTCTTTTGGCATAGGGTTGAAATTAATCATCATAACGCAGAAGCTGTAAAAAATTGCCTTTCGGCTTTATTGGTGAATTTATTGGTGTTCTGGCAGGAGACGGGCAGCGCTGCGGGTGGGACAGGAGGTGCGGCACAGTTATCTGATTCTGCCGGTATAGTTGTTATTGGACTGGCACACGGGACGTTTCCATGGGCTTGTGTTGATGGGTGCAATCCCGATTTTGCTTTGAGGAGAGGGAGAGGCAAAGGCCGTCTGAGCTGCCCTGTGCGCTGGCTGCCGTCCCTCGCTGTCCCCTTTTGATCATCCCTTAGAACGTGGGGCTGGAGGCAGCGGGGGCTGTTCCAGGGCTGCTCAGGGGCACCCCCAGCATGCCCTAAACCTCCCCTTGCTGACGCAGAGGAGGGGTGCAGCGAAGGGAAGATGCAGGTATGATGCAACGTGATGTGGCAGCAGGACAAGTGCTCTTCAAGGGCGAGCCTGGGGTGATTTCTGGCTGTCCTTGATTTGAGTGCCAAGGGAAGGGCGATGGGTTGGACTGACCGAGAACAAAGATCCCTCGCAAGGCAGACACTCCCATGTGTACAACATTGCTTAGGGTAACTCATGCAGATTGCAGGCTGGGTTACTCAGCTCTGGGGTAAAAGCTTCCCGTGGCAGGAAAGCTCGGCCCCACGCTGCTGGGGAGGAGCTGGTGGGGGAGAGGTCACTGGGGAAATACAGGAGAGAGACCCGACCCCAGAGCCAGCCACCTTGGTTTTGCTGTTTCTGGGTTGCTAAGCAGTAGCTTTTCATACCAGGTAGAGGGGGAAGCGCTGCTGTGGGAGCCACCATCCCCGAGGGACACTGCCCTGCAGCCCTGGGGGG
>VWZK01003438.1:0-72500 GCA_013396935.1 Baryphthengus martii
TTTTTTTATAAACTTGCCATGTAGACAAATTTATCTGTAATGAGATTTCAAATTTAAAAAATCTAGTTCATGTGCAGATTTTACTGATTTCATCATTGTGCTTTCTGGATAATAAATGCAATATCTAATCACCTTACAGCTCTTGCTGCACAAGACCTACTTCCAAACCTATTTCTAATATTCCTATTATTCCTGTACAAATTTCTGCATGACTCTGTATTAGCCTGTAAGAGAAAATATTCTCAGAAAGTAAATGGCTTTTAATTAGAAAACCCTTAGAAACAAATCTGGTTCTAACAACATATTGTTGAACAGAAACACATTTGAACAGGCAGTCACTAAAGAACACACATGACAACTCCCAAAGTTTAATAAATTTAATGATGTTTAAAACAGGTATTTCCTAATTAAATGTGGTATGTATTTGAGAGTGTGTGTATATTTCTGGAGTTTCCTTTATGTTTCATAATACAACACCCTATTTTAAAAATAAATACTGCAAATGAGGGGCAGTGGGAAAATCCATTTCAATACTTAAAAGTTCCCAGATTATTCTCTCTCTAACATATGACTTTGTCTTCTCCAAATAAAAAAAATAAACTGAAAGAAGAAATATCCTGATAAGGTTCATGCAAAAGTACAGATAATCTCCACAATTTTTTTAACAGGTATTGTGACAAAACGGATTGAAAAGGTATTGTAGATACAAGAATACATAAATGAAATGCATCCCACTGGAAAAGCTCTTTTGCTCACATTGTCATTTACAGCTTCTGAATTAATAGACCAAGAAAGGCACCACAGGCACCAACAAAATGCAGTAAAACCATTGGCAGCCAGTGGTGTCTCAAAGTTTAATTCCCCTGGGGAGAAAAGGACACTGCCTAATCTGTATTCAGTCCTGACATTGTCCACATCTGATATGGAACATTAGCTACTAACTCTCTCAATAGACTAGTGTCCTTCAGTTTATATTACTTTATGTTAATAGTAGAAAAATTACACACAACATCATTTATCATTGTTATACTGTACTATACAACCCATAGCTTATTTTAATATATTTATTTACCCCTAAGAGGTACAGAAATTTAAACATATATCTCTAAATCTATATAAATTTAAAGATAAACATATAGTGCCAGAACCAGTGCAGAGCTGCAAAAGGGATATCCTCCTTAAAAATGTATTTTAATTGTACATATAATCTAGCGAGTGATCACATTGCTTTAATATGAGAAAACCACGTTGTGTTATAAATTTCGCAGAATCAGTACAATGTTGCACCTTAATCATAATTTATCTTTTGATATTTTTTGCAGTTCCACTACAGGCAGCAGCTCCATTGCTCTTTTCCCACATCCTCCTCCTCCCTTAGCTATCTGCCCTTCCATTATTTACCCAGAGCTCAGGTGGGCAGGCTCAGTCCCCCTTTAAAGTAAAAAGACAGTGCAGTTCATGAATCAACAAAGAATCACGATTTTCAAATTTTTTTTCTGGATCACAATCTACATCTCACAGCACCTAAATTTCAATTAGCCTGTTTAAAAACACTCTCGGAGTCAGTGATGTGTGCTGTTCGCCTGGACTACCCAGAAAAGAAAAAAGATAGCAACAATTAAGAAGAGAGAGAGATATCTATACTCTATTAAATAAATGTATACTACTTTAACTTGAGTTTTTAAAATCAAAGATGTCAAAAAGCTCGTTAATGATCTGCTTTTCAGAATGGGTAATTATCTACAATCAGCCAACCACACTGAATTTCAGGTGATAATTCCTACCAAAGAAAATACATTTTTTTTTGCTAGTGGGAACTGGTTATATTTGGTTTCATACAGAAATGTTACAGGTTCAAGTAATGGAAAATGTAACACATAGCTATAAAAACTTCCCCCCTCCAAGAGTTAGTATCCTTCCTACCATCAAATTCCATCTTATTTCCAAGCTGAATTTGTGCAACAGCACCCAAGTCTTTGGATCTTATGTCACCCAAACTTCCTCCATCATGCTTCAATGCTGTATAACAACTTATTAAAGTCCAACTGGTTTTAGAACAATTACTCCATCTTAAATGGAAGTTGAATGACTGATAATACTAGAATGTTTATGCATGGTGAACATCCTTCGGTTTTACTATTTAACAATGAATGTTTTTGCTAAACTGCACTGGAAACAAAGAGAATAACAAGTAAACCCCTCATACGTATGACTATTAAGAATTCTGCAGCCTGACTCTACAAATATTCTAGGAGACATGTTCTCAGGTTAGGTGGTTTCAGCTACTTTTCCTGAACAAGAATACTCAAATGTTTTCCAGGTACAAATCAAATTCAGATTCTGACATCCTGTTGAATGTTGCAGCATTTGTCAAGAAATCACAACTACAGCTTCCTTGTGGCAAGAGGAACAGGTTACAAAAGAACCTCTTTTGCCATAAAACATAAGAAGGATCAGATCCTTAAACAGTCAGAATTTCCATTTCACAGCAATTTTTCCCAAGTAAGAACAAAGTGATAAATTCAATATTTGACCCTAGAGTTTGCAGGGCAGCCATGAAAGAATATATTTCATCCAACAATATTTTTACGATATTTTAAAGTGAAGAGACATGTTCACACTTAAGATTGTTTTTTACTTTTTTCTAGTTAAAAAATAACTTAAGTCACAGCTGGATAATGTCTGTTCACAAAAAAAAAAATTAATTTCAAACAACAGAGGAGAGTTTGAACATGAATTTTATCACAACTGTACTAGCTTATATTCACAAACATCATCAATTTTCCACTGGTGGTTTTTGTTTGTTATTTGTACTACAACCATTTAAATAAAAAAAACACGGAAAAAACAAACCCACAACCCTACCCTTTATCAGGATAAAAGACAGGTAGAAAAATCGGTCAGTTGATACTATGGTACTCTAGCAAAATGAAGGCAGACAGACAGACAGGCTGGTAGATAGACGTTCTTGCCTGCTCATTCATTAAGGTCATCTCCTGACCTGTGTGCCACTAAGGAAAAGGCAACAGCTGTTTCCAGTATCAGTGGTAAGAATGATGGAAGTGAATTAATCCACAGATGGAGACCAGCACCTGAAGGGACCAGTCTGTAGAGCAACAACAGTCTTTGCCTGAGAAACACGCTTAAATGTTACCATATGGAGCGCTAACAGAAGACAGAGGGGAATGAAAAACTCTGCGCGTCGTCTTACTGCCACAAAAGCTTAAGTATCGTATTATTGATAAGGATAACAAAAAGACTGTCTGCCTAGGCATTTCTGATTTCAAATTCATAAGCTATCAAATTAGTTAAGGTGATTAAATTACTGAACTACACGGAAAGATTCCACCCAAATAAAAACAGTGTAAAATAAGACAGCAAGGGAACAGAACTTAGAGATGCAAAAGACCAATTAAAATCTGAATCAATTCCCCCCTGCGTGATGTATTTTTCAGACTGAAGATGCATCAGCTGTTAAGCTGATACGACACTTCATGTTAGTCAAAAAGCTGAAAAGCTGCAATGATGTTTTATTAAAATACCTACACATCTTGGGCTGGGTTGAGGGAGAGCACCAGAAAACAAGAACAATTCTATTTAATGTCTCTGAAATCTTACGTGTAGCATTCACAGTTCAGACACTAGCATATAACTGTTCGTCTTTATTTGAATGTATTTTCTACACATGGCTTCAGGGTCTTTTTGGAATGACAGATGGGAAGAAATAGAGCTGCATTATCAGAAATGCTAAAAAATAAAGGTCAAATATATTGACAGAGAGAACTGGACAGCAAGTATTTGGAGCTCACTGGCCACTTTCATCTCTCCCTCATGAACCATAAAACTCACTAAAATAAGGAAAACAAATGCCTGCAGTTAGGAAGCTTGTGTCCTGCAGCACCAAGGGCTGTGTACAGCTGGTATTGCACCCGGGCAAAGAAGAATCCAGTCTTTACCACCCAGCTTTTCAACAGAATTTGAAAGGCAATTTTCACTCTGCCAGTTGACAGCAGGTTACGGTACCTCTGAGGTCTTCTCCGGGCGTTTCATCACAGCAAGAAATTCCAGATTAAATTAAATGGACAGGTATGACTATGCACTTCTGAGAACAGGTATTTGTATAAGTGCTACACTGCACGTACTCCTTCCTCACACTGTTTCATCTAGTTTTATTCAGCATAAGCAATTGTAAGCCTGTAACAAGCGTGTTCATGTTGCAGAACAAATCAGAGGTTTTCCTTGATTTTTGCTCCCTGAAGTGTGCCCCCAGGGTATCAGCTCTGGGATCATCAGATTAAGAAGTAAGTGTGTGTACACTTCTACTTCTAAGGCTTTTTTAGTGTTTACATTAAATTCCACATTTTAAGGTAGTTTTGGAACTAAGATGTCACTAGATCTCTAAACTGAGACTCAGGGAAGCAAGATTCCAGCCCATTCAGGCAGCCTTAAATGAGAAAAGGTTTACCTACTTTAAACGTACTTCCATATTTCAATAGGTTAAAAAAGCATCACTCCAAAATGAAATTTTGCAGGTCATTTACTGATTATGATTAAATCACCTTCATTTATTACCACATGGAAAATAAGCCGCTGTACTCAACCTGGGAGGTAATCTTAACTTAAACACTCAGAAGTTAAAATCATTTCTGGACTGTTCATTCATTAATATGGGCAGATGAATTGCAGTTTGAGATGTTATTTAAATATCTTTGAAATATAATTCCTAGTTTATATACGCCAAAGAGGTTTTCCTGTTTATGTATTCAACACTGTACAATATGAAGAAAGATGTATTTCAAGACGGGATTCTGTGAGGATATTCAGCTTCTGAGGTAAAATAAGTGCCACACAAATAGGGCAAAAAAATCCTCTGTATTTTCTTCATAATGCCAATGCAGGTTCTATTAACGGCAAACAAACACAGCCAAGGTGGCAGAAGGGAGCCGTACTACAAAGCCAAGTAAACATCAGTAATATGACATTGCCTTTTCAAGGAGCACCTTTTATAATTGTTTCCAAGAGTTTTGTAAAATCCTTCTTTTCCAGTCCCAAGTGGGAAACCAACTCTTTCCCTCTCCTTTCATGTGGATTCTGCAACAGGTGCTTGAGTGAGAGGATTTGGGTGTGCAGAGTATTAAAGAAAGTATTTTGCCCTTGTCAGATGATGCCAATTTGTTTAACAGTGTCTTGCTAACGAAAAGGAAGCGTGCTATCGTAATTTCAGAGCATCTTCTTTATTAGATGGGGTCAGGTAGGCAATGTTTAGAGTACACCAACTATGTCTCTTTAATTAGGTCATTAATCACCATCCTTCAGAGCTCTTGAGATTCTTTTTTTCAAACCTCATATGCTTAAGCTTTTAAAAAAGTTCTTTTCAGCTCTGAAACTTGTAAAATACTTCTACCATTCCTATCAGAACAATAATCTGCGTATTTACCTATCACTTAAATACATATGCACATATTTTCATCAGTGCAGTAGTTGTTCCCCTCCAACTTCTGCCTGTGAAAGCCCAAGAACAAGTCACAGATCTCCTTCCCCATACCCCAAGGGGGAAGCTCTGTTCTCATCTGTGATGATGTAAATCCCAAGCAACTTATTCACATCAGGGAAGTCACCCAGAGGTCACAGAGAACTCTTTGGTTTCCTTTGCTTCTTCCTGTTGCTTTATCCACTACTTAATCCTTTTGAAAAACAAACACGTCGCAAATTAACATGTACATAGCAGAACTCGGTTTCCAAAATGATTTGTAGTTTGAAATGTGGCTTTAGACAAATTCTGCACAAAAATCTGTGCTGCAAAAAAAGCTTATATTGGCTCATGCAAAGTGAAATGCCTTCTAACTAGATTACGGGACTGAAAGGGAGCATTCAATTTTCTAAATTTAACCTATATAACACAGATCACTGAATTTTATCCAGTTTCTTCTGTATTCAGTGCAATCATTCATATGTGACTAAGGCATCTTTTCCAGAAACAGCAAGTCTTGAAACATCCATAATTATCCCTTTTTACAATACTATTGCTGCCGTATATTACTCTAAATTAATGTGAACAGAGAATTGGAAACTAAACTCAGCTTTAAATCCCACAAAACTTTACCTAGTTCAGAACTCTGGGTACCGAAGCTGATTTTTGCCCCATAACAAGGAGAGTGTGTATACACATCACCTATGTGCCAGCAGGCAAAAAACCCACCTTTGAAAACCTGAAGTCTATCTTCCAGATAGACTAAAAAAGCTGGAAAATGGTTAAAAATTGCCATTAAAACACACAGATGATTTTTTTCATGCCCCTTGTAATACTTCATGAGTCAGAATGGAGATACCTAGAAATAGCCTTAACTTTCTGTTCTACAGGTGCACGGAACTGAGGCGACACATGCAGGTGTGTGTAGCACACACATTCTGGCCTCGGGGAATGAACAGAAGTCTAAAAGTGCCTTCTACCAATGATTCTGAGGGGGAAGGCAGTCTGTCAAAAAGTAATAATTTTGTAGCTTTTTAGTAATTTGTAATCACACAGGAGGTGAGAAGGTATTTACTCCATTTCATTACAAGTTTGGTTATTTTCCATTTAATTTGACCCTAGAAAGTGGGATTACTGAGCATCCACAACGTTTAATGACATCAGTGTGAATGGTCCAGGTCCATGTCTCAGAAGTGAGCCCCCAAAATCCATCATTTTCAGCTTCCTTCACTTTCTGTAATGTGTTATCTACTTTTTCTGAGACAGGCTGTAAGTAGCTTCATGAAGGACTAGGATGGACTATACTGAGTTGCTTCTGAAACGACAGAGTGTGGAAATGTGGTACACAAGATACTCAATAATTCTAAGATGGAAGAAATGAAAGAGAGTGGGTAGATGAGAGAAGCAGAGGGAAGAAGAACAGCAACAGTAGGTGGAATAGGCTTAACTTCTTTCAATCCTCATTTGTGGAACTGATTGTCACTGGAGCTGCAGAACAGCTGTGAATAAAAGCTAGAAAAAGGACAGAGGCGAGAGCTGCCCCAGAACCTGAAAGGAGCTGAAGCGGGACATGACTGCTTGTGTCTCCTGTAGGTAAGAAGGGCTGCTACCTCAGAAGGAGAATTACTGGTGCCATTATTTTGTTATTTTACTTAGCGTAACTGCTGGCAAATGACATTTCGTCTTACTTTGGCTGCCCAAAATTAAACAGTCATACAGAGTTATTGTTTTCACTTCTATATATTATCATAGAATTAGTTTTATAGCTGTTATTTCTCAATTAGTGTATTCCCTTCAGGCAGCTGCAGCCTTTGAAGTTTAGTTTCTTTTCAGATGAAGCCACCACTGCCATTTCTAAGTCTTGAGGCCTTTTTTATACATCAGCCAGCACCACCACTGTCCCATGTTGTGGGCTCTCTTTCCCAGCTCATTTGGCATAGCTGCTAAAAGTCACAGTAGGCCTTTCAGAATTTTTGTCTTTGTATCCTTGGGTCTTAAGAGGAGACAACTTTACCACCCCTCATTCACCATTCACTCTTGTGCCACTCGTTACGAACATTTTAGTCTAATTTGGCTTTTCCTTAAAATGGCTATGCTTTTTTCCTTTCATCAACTGCCAGGTATTTACTGCATAAACTCATGAGTGTGAGAAACTTATCCATGGAAATGGCTACACTTTAATGAGCATCTGCTTTCTCCAGGCACAAGGACATTAAAAGGCATTTAAATAGTAGAATTCTTATTGAGGACCCATCATTTAGTTGAGCAATGTCCTGCATTCTATGCAAGCAGGAACATGAGAAAATGCTCAGAAACTTCTTAGCGATAATTTTTGGCAAGGGCTGACTTCTAAACGAAAACCATAGTCAACTGCCATGAGGACACATGGAAGGAAACTCCTTACTTGTTCTCTGGAAACAAATGATGGGACCCTGCACTTTCTAATGGAAAGACAAATGATACAGATGAAGAAATATGTGGATTAGAGATCTGAAATATGGGGAACAGCAGTAAATCAGTTCCACTTGTATAAAATATAAAGCTTTCTGCTTGACTTAAAACCAGTACATGGAAACATGAGACTGAAGTAAAGTATTACCACCATCGTTACTGAAACTTCACATGAAACAACCTTGAGGAAAGGTCTGCCACAGAGCAGATCAATCATAAAAACAAACACAAGCTTTAAAACAGTACTTGCAACTACACAGCACGCACCCAAAGATACTAATGGCATCAGAAAATATTGGCAAGGCATCCTTATTTTAATACACATAAAATACCTGCACACTTCTTATATACCACTACCATCAACTGACCCAACATGTTATCAGTAAACCTGAAAAAAATCCAGCACATATGCTAACACACATTTCAGATTTCTTTTTTTTTTAACCTGCACTATGAGTTAAAACCTTAATTCCACACAAAAAAAAAGACAATTAATGTCTCCAAGATAATCAAACTCAGGTCAGTATTTTTTCTACTGCAAAAACAAGTCTGAAACTCGCATTTTGTACTATGGAGTGATGGTAGAAACTTTGAAGACTGGTTTTGTAATATCCAAACCAGAATTTCCCACATGGACTGAGACAGATATCATCTTCTTAATAACCTACTTGAAATATGAAAGGCAAACTTCTAATCACCACGTAGGTATTATTGAGACTTGTCTGGTGGATGCATACTTATAGTGCATCTAGAAAAAAAATAAAAGTGCTTGATTGGGTGGATTTGAATGATGAGAGAGCTACTGGCTAAATTGAGGGGAATCTATTTCTTCTATACATTCCAGAATCCGTAACTCCTAGTATGTGAAGGGACTGTACATCCCTTCCATCCTTCCCCAGCACACTGATACATGGGTACTCCAGCTCTCAGAGCTACAATCCAACAAAAAGGAAAGATCGTAACATATTACGTAAGCACAAACCGAGTGAGCAATTGGGCATGTCAGCATTCTTGAGACTTTTTGTAGAAGTTGGTGGGGGTTATCAAAAAACAAAAGGAAACATGGCTCAAGAAAGGAAACAATTTTATCACAGTGCTTTATAAATAGTTACTGGCAAAAAATGAATAAAATAACAGCTTTCTAACTAATCCTATTCCAGCATGAACTATCACCCCACCAGAATATAAATATTTTTGTGGTACACATACTATCTGTAATTATTTGTCCTAGTGAATTATTACTACGCATTTAATAAAGGATTTCTAAAAAAAAAAAAAAAAAGCTTTTCTTAGAAGAAGCAGGGAAGAAAACTAAGTTAATAAATCATTCTCCCTCAGATCTCTGAAGGATGCGTTACTGATATTGTACACTTTTAGTAATTTTATAGCTATGAGCTTAACTTCTCTCTAGTCTACTACCAAATTTCCAGCCTGTCTACTTAAAGGGTAGATGTTTGTCCCTTACTCTTTTTCTTTCAAAGCAGAACTTTCCTTCTAGAGACATGTATTGAACAGTCTTGCCTGACCTACGGATTAATCAGAATTTAAATACTGTATTATTCCACAGGCACTTCTAATATCTGTGTTTCCTGCCATGGAATGTAATTAGGGAACATTAATTTACCAGGGGAGGTCTGAAGCTTTACCACCTTCTCCACTGCTATTTGCACTGGGCAACGTCCAAATGTAATCCCCTTCTCTTCCAAGTATATCAGGGCTATCTCCTCTAGACTGCCTCAGAGCAGCAAATGTCATCCAGTATTTGGAAGGTTCACAAAAGTGACATTTTTCCAGTAAAACTGTACTGTAGCAGTCAGCTCCAATAGGTTTATCATAGCTAATGAAAACAATTGGAAATACACTGAACATCTTGCTTCATGACTTAAACCCAGGCTCTAACTATATTAGAGATGCAAGCCTGTGCTCCAGGACAGATTATCTCCCTGTGAGTCTCTGATGGACCTTTACTGTTTGTAATGCAGCTGGTACTCACTGTTGTCAGGTAGGATAATAAACGAGGTACACCCCAGTTCACATCCTTTCTATCGGTTTTCATGTTATGTTCCTAACCTACACCATCCTTTCTTTCTCAACATCGATTTTGATTTGGAGGCCACATAATAATATCCAGCTGCAGCGCAATATTTTTATATTCAGCTTCAAAAATCTTTTTGCAGCCTGCATTCAAAAGCAGTGCAGGCTGCAGGATAGCCTTTGGAAAATCTGCTAGGCAAGTTATCTAGAGACTAAAATGAAGAAATGCATTGAATCATCTGTGTGGTAAACGCAGACCTATCTTTTGCAAGTGGGTTTTGAGGATTTTCACTGTGAAACAAAGGCCAGGGCAGACTACAGGGATGAGTTACACAAGAATGTTCTATTTAACTCAGTAGTGTCAGGCATATAACGTGCCCTTTATATCTATAGTTTATTTTAACACATATCAAGAAGACAGAAAATTAGTGATCAATGTAGAAGGGAGCACGAGGTTTCATTATAAATTAATGCAGGAAGACTTGGATTTCAATGATGAAATGAACATGAATCTTAAAAATTGTCTGTCCTTATGAAACAGATGAAAATTATTACAGTATATAACTTTTTGGTGACATTTTACTGCAAAGGGCATATTGTTACAAAATTTAGCAATGATGTAGCTCACAGAAATACTGCAGGGATAGATAAGATTATTTATGTAACATGATAAAACATGAAACATGGATGCATTTGAGTCATCGGGTTGCAGAATGGGAAAAACACTTTGCCCTGCTCTTAAGTGAATGTTCCCGTTAAATCAAGGAGCAACACAGATGAGACTCGTTGGGAGCCAAGACTGCACAACAACAGTCAGTAGTCAAAGGCAGTGCACCCAGGTGTGTTCTGGAGCTCAGGAAGCTAGGGAAAAAAAAAAGGAAAGACAGAGCAAGTGCAAGAAAGGCTCAGAGTACATCACTTGGGTGTCCACTTTAGCAGTGGTTGGCTTTTTTTTTCCCCAAATACAAACCGTCCCTGCAGCACCATGAGAATGCACTGGTAATTGGATGAAGTCACCGACTGAAAATGAAGCTGAGTGAAAACAATGTCTGTAAGTATTGACGTTGTAACATGGGTCAGGTGGAAGATTTCTGCAAAGTAATCCTACTCCCCAAGCCGGAGCTAGACAAAACTTACCATCTCAGAAGTGGCCCTGGCTTAATATTTCTCTAGAGCTGGAGTTAAATTCAGATTCTGAAATATTTCTAAGAAGAAAAGAACACATACATTGGCTGACTTACACATATATGTGATTGACTGCTAAGAAATAATCACTGGAATACAGAAAGTTGAGTTAACAGAAGCAAACATTTGGCAGAAAAAAAACCCAGAATCTTTTATCAGCTCAATGAATCTTGGATATACAATCACTAAAAAAAATAAAAATACATCCCATACATCAAAACCAGACTGACTTATATGCGTAAAATTTGGGCAAATTCTGCTGAACAGATTTCTCTAATTCAAATGTGATGGAGAAAATATACTTTCACACAAAAATAACGTCAAAAATAGGTTTCTCTTGGAACTAAAATTTTAGTCTTACCTAAGAAAATATTTTCTCATCTGTAACTTTTCAACACTATTCTCACTAGAATTGTATAACTGAATTCAGATATAAATTATTTGCTATCCTTAATTAATAGAACCTATATTCAATCTTTGTCTTTTGGTTTTGTTTCTCTTTCCTTGCCTTTCCTTCCTACCTTGCCAGGATAAACCATTCTGTTACATTTGCAAGCTTCAACTCTACTCATACCACTGCGATTTCCTTTAAACAAACAAAAAGACAGTAAAGGAAAGAAAAACAGTGAGAACCACCTGCAAACTATTACAAATTCTAAACCCACCCACACAGCCTGTAAGTTATAAGTAAATGAAAGCAACAAGATTCAAAGAGAGAAAGAAAGTGAGGTTTGGTTTTTTTCTCTGTAAATACTGTGCAGAGATGATAGTAAAATCATTAAGAAAATATTTTTACACTTTTTGGTTGTGTGTAAACAAGAATTTCAATTTTCTTCTTTCACTGGGAATGGTTTAATATCATCCCTGTTGTCTGAGAAGTTCATGATGGGCTAACTCTTTACTGGATGAAGATCGCCCGACCTCAGTAACGCGACAACCACTTTCCCTACCAAAGAGCCATGGAATTGATGATTTTCCTGAATGGCTAATTTTCATCTGATTACCACACTGATATTTTTGTTGCTTGTCAGACCGAAGAGGCTATCATTTCCATAACACAACTGAGAGAAACTGGTCAAACAAAGCTAACTATTGCATTTTTCTTACTCTTGTCGTTGTCTCTCAAGTAATGAATGGCAATATCTGAAAGCTTTCCTTTGGAGAAGACAGAAAACTGAAGTCAAATGCTCTATTCTATACAAACACCTTACAAAAATCTCCCGTACCTATGCAGTTCTACTAGCTTCCATCAAAACTTACGCTTTCAGAAGCAGCAACTAATATTGCTCAGCTACAAACTACCTCTCAATGGTTAACTAAAAGGCAAAAACCCCAGAGGTGATATCATGGCTCTACTGCATGCAGAAGAATTTTACTGTGGACTTGGTAAGCTAGGCTTTTACTCAGTAAATATGTAAAACATTGAAAGTGATCTAAATTATCTTTCCCTGGAAATAAACATAAAGTATAATAAATTCAGTTTAGCACATTAACATTTACTGTTTCATTTTTACAACAGATCTATCAGCATTCTCTACAACTGAGCACCTCACTAAGATGTCAGTGTAAGAAAAGCTATTCAAGTATTAAACTGCTTATCACTTATATATTAACTGAATACAACCCAAGTAAATGAATTGGCTCCATTGCCACAGAATATATGGGAGAAGCTCAAGATCAGAAAACACAAGATAATTTTTCTTTTGAATATCTGCCTTACTGTTCAGCTGGACAAAATTTAACATAACTATGCTTTCATTTATGATATATAATAATAAAGGCACACTAGAAATACTATAAAGGTAAAAGAATGGTGCAGCCTTAATGTAAAATAAACAGAGGACACAGTTATGAAATGTGAATGCCAAGAATTACAAGGTCTGAGCTTGGCCTTACAGGAAATACAAAAGAATACTGAAATACCCATTTTAAAAAATCCAAGGGAAGGTTATGAGCAAAGGAGTCATACATGAAGTTGTTTTTGGTCTGAACTTCCAGCAGGTTAATATATATATATTTTTTTTTTTTTCTTACTTTGCATGTAAAACTGCCAAACTCAGACCATGCAAAACTGGAACCATTCAATGAAACAGAGCACTAAGTAAGCTAAAATCACAAGGCATAATATGTATTACAGCCAATCCTGATGAGTGTTTACCACTAATTTAATTTTACTTTATTACTTTCTTTCCTTTGTGCTCTTTTTTTTTTTTTTCTGCCAAAGGATTTATTTATTTATTGAGGAGCGGTATCTCAGAAGTCAGCCTTCTTTAGGCAGGGTAATTGTGGATGGGAAGCTTCTGTGAAGTTACAGATTTATATGAGAACATCAAAGTTCGTCATATGAGTTTACCACCTGCCTCTTACATCTTAAATCACTACTGACTCAGATATAAATCACCATAAGTTTCTGAAATTTTCAAATTACTGTCTGTAAAACAAATTTAAAATCCAAACTGTAAGCAAAGTAACCGCTCAGTCAGTGGAAGAGCAGTGATTTTGTGCTTTGTGTTGTCAACACAAGGACACCACTATTTGGAACCTCAGCTTTCTCAAAGTATGTTAGCTGTTAAAAACCCCCACACACTTGCACGTGGACAGAGCAGCGAAGCTTATGAGGACAAAAAAAAAACGTTCACCTACCACAGACCACAATAGACGGGCGCTTGGTGTTAGTAGTAGAAAGAGACTTCTCATGTAGACCACAAGTTTGATGAACAAAGAATTAGCTCTAGCAAGGAGGGACTGCTGGCTTTCTGCAAGTCAAAAGGTGCTGCTCAAGTAAACATAACAAATACTCCAAGAAAACTCCCTGTCTCCACTAAACTATTAGAGAAGAGTAGCCAAAGAAGTTCAAGCAGATTAATGAAAACCAGGTGATCAGTGTTACTGGCAGTTGCAGTGCATTTCTTTCAAGAGAGTCCTTAATCTTTCCTGAGCTGGAGTACTAATGGTCCACTACAAACTAATTAGGGGAACTACAAACACTTTAACCTCACGGTGACGAAGCAATAAAGACAGCAGACACTGCTCTTAAAGCAGTAAAGAAAATGGTGTTTAAAAAAACCCCAACCAGCCACCAAATTTCTGTTCATCTCTGCACAGTCCCTGCACAGCAAGTTGAGAGCAGATCGCAGGCAATGGCTGGCACCTGTCTAAACCCAGTGAAAACATTGGGGACTGACTTAATGATTTTAGTTCTTTAAGTTGTAAATGCTAATATCAAGTTCTGTTAACAGCTTGCATGCAATTTCCATTGTGTACATGTATTTATGAAGTGGTTATACACAGCTTTTGTAAACACAAGAATGACTGGGATTCAAATGCTCTGTAGCAGCACACTTGCTGTAACACCACATGTAGAATAACATCTCCACTTACCCTGTGAGCCAATTACTGTATCTACCTGTATTTGTCATTTAAATACTATATTAATGCAACAGTGCTTGCTTAAAATAAATATGAGTATGTCATATATGCAAGTGTTATGTATTCAGGAGTATAGACAGCATATATGCATGGACAGATAGGCAGATATATAGATGTATGAAAATAAAATTTATAGGAAAGCCAATAAAACATAAGGTTTCCTACAACTTTGTTTTAAGTCTTTTTTAGCCCCTAGGACTTCTTGTGTGCAGGGGCAGCTTTCCTTATTCTGTGGTTGCAGAATTTTGTACCGTCATGCATTCTTCTCTCTGTATCACCTCCCCTCACTGAAAAGACTTTCTACTAGGCTGGCATCTGTGTTTACATGTACAAATTTTGTATGTACATATCCATCTGTGTCCTATGGCTATGAAAATAGTACTTGAAAGAAATTCCTTGGAAGTTTGAAGATTTCTGTTCTCACTTTTTTTTTTTTCTTTGTTTGGAGCCTGTGTATCTTTGGATAGTTTACTCATTTATTTTAAAGTGTTTCATGAAATACTTTTCCAGGCTATTAACCCCAGAACCATTCTAGACTGGAAAAACTCTGTTTATTCCATGATGCTTTATTTGTGAAGTATCGTCCACTACTTCTAACTTCTAAGACATACTGCGAGACACATCACCCGAACCTGAGCTCTCTCGCAGAGAGCAATACGACCAGCATGTTTGACTTAGAACTTCTACGAGACATGTGCCACCTCCCTGACCTGTGCTGCTGCTTGGAACCTGGCCGCACTGTGTAGTTCTGCTTGTCCCTCCATGGAATAAATCTGCAATGGTGATTATTCCATGCTCGAACCACCTGTCCTAATGAATAACGCTTCCTGTGTAGCTGTTTCCAGATATTGGAGTTAGTTACTCAAGCTTGAAAGACAAGGAGGGAAATTAATAGCCGGTGCACATGCTCCGTAAATGGCACGGGGGCAAAATATGGGAAGAGGAATTCATTGCCATGGCTTTCCTACAGTATCAAAAAGAGGATTTGTGAATAGCAGAAGACCTCATTGGCGTGTACCTGATGAGACAGAGAGGTGAGCAGTGCCATGACTGCATTTTTACTTCAAATTTTTGAAGGAGAAAGAGACGGAGACTTAAAAAGCGATGAGGTCACGATTACATGTGTTATTTAGTAGCTAAAGGAAACAGAACCAACAGCCTCCCCGATCCGATCCAACACTAGCACCACGTTTTCTCAGATTATTGTTATTTTTAAAACCAGAAATTTTTAAGTAGATGGGTTTGCATATTACTTAGCTTTTTCAGTTAGTCTTATTTATAATAGAACACTGGAGAATACCCACTAAATGCCTTTGACAGTCATTTCTATCAACAGATCCCTCCGAGCCAAGCAAACTGATGGTTTGTGAGCTTTTGCTACTTTCTTTGCCAAACAGTGCTGGATTGACTTGTTAAATTCTGTAATGCAAATACGCACATAATAACAAAGAATGTCAAAGAAACACATATTTCAACAGCCCCTGGAAACTTCAAAATATGCTTTTCCTGTGTTTGAAGTTGAAAGAAGTAAGCAATACTGTTGTCTTCTTAATTCGTTGATTTTGGTTTTTCTCCAGACCTGTAAAGACCAATTCAGTGACATGCAGAAAACCAGAATGCATTTGTTCAGCACCTTATCCAGCAAACTCCATGTTACATACGAAGATTAATCTATTTGTTAATGCTACAGTATGTTGAAGATGCTTTCCTATTGTATTTACTTGCTGTGTCACAAAATGTTATCTGCATGGAGATATAACACCACCATTAAATGACATTCAAATGGACGTTAAGCATACATATAAAGTACTCTTATCTCCAATATGCATATATTTAGATTTTTTTTTAATTCAAACTGACTGATTGCTGATGAAATTGAGTTAGCTAATAGGTTTGTAGGGGTAATAATAGTCACTCTGCAAATTATTCCATCACAGAAAAAGCCAGCAGTATAGGAAAAAAAAACCCCAAACATCAAACAAATAGGAGGAAAAAAAAAATAATAAAAAAAAATAAAAATCAAACGTTCCCCAGTATTCCAACACATCAAAATTGTTGTTTTAGAGGTGATGGGACGAGAGTTTGTCTGGTGTACATTTCTAAGCAAGACCCAACTGCAATTTCATTTACAAAACACTCTCTTGGTTAATGCTTCTTCTAACCTTCAAAGCTGGCTTGACCACGTTGTGTCTCTAACTCAAGTGCTTTTGAAAACAAAAAGCATCTGCTTTCTAGTTCTGCTAGCTGACTAGTTTTCCAGCTCTAGTTTGGTCATGTACAGTAGGAAAAACCTTTCTTTTTCAACACTGCTTACAACCATACACCCTGTCTTTAAGTGCTTCCATTCTCAGCATTTATTACAATCACAAGACCAGTACCTGTAATCTAATAAGCACCTACAGCTACTTCTTGTTATAAAAAAATGTGACGGCACTGATCTAACACAAAGCCAACTGATCCACTCTAATTTAGGAAACA
The DNA here is from genome assembly GCA_013396935.1 of Baryphthengus martii. NCBI lineage: Eukaryota > Metazoa > Chordata > Aves > Coraciiformes > Momotidae > Baryphthengus > Baryphthengus martii. The sequence continues at coordinate 17,048 of VWZK01003438.1, forward strand.
CTGCTGCACCCAGTGAAACCATCTCCCAAATTTGTTCGTTCTCTTCTTACTAGGAAAGTTCAAAATGATGCCAAATGTCACTTGATTGCAGCTCTCCCTGAGCAGATCTGTGCCAACTTTAAATTCCCACAGGTATTGCTACAGAAAAAAAAAAAAAAAAAAAAAAAATTTAAAAGCTCCCCACTGCATACAACTGATTTTCTGTTATAGTTTCCTGCAGATCCATTCAAACCAGTGAAGCTTCTTCAATTCACATGGCCGAGAATGAAGCACACTCCTTTCAGAAGCCAACCACCTCCTGTCAGAGCAGAGCAATCCAAGAGCCAGTGCTTTTGAATCTCACACAGCTGTTTTCTGTACTGCCACAAAACTCCAAACATTAACACTGCTATACAATTTCTATTTATTTCTTTGTTATTATTGTCTTGGGCCTTGGAAAGAGATTTTCTAAAGGCCCTGTTGTGAAGGACGTATCTCATGAAGAGTAATGATTACGTGGCTGTAGTCCATAAGCAGATTGACTTGCTTTTCTTCTTCCTTATTCTTTTTTTCTGTTTTTGCTTTGCTGAAAAAGTGTCTAAGGGAGAAAAACCAAACACCTCTCCCATCCCCCTAAAAATCCCAATTGTGGGAATGTTTGCTTTTTTTGGCAGTGCTGATATTTATGCTTTACTTAATAGGAATTCTCCCCTGTGTTAAGAAAGCTGCTTTTACAGCTCAAAAATCTAAACATGAAGTATTTTATCAGTATTCTCTTTTTCTCTATTCTCTATGAAACTTTGGAGCAGTTACGAAAAAGCAAATATTAAAACAAAAATTACTGTCTTGGAGTGTCTGTGAAAATTTATGTACTAAAAAGCAGCTGTAAAATTTTTAATGTTTAAATTAATGTTTTATGTTTACAATAAAAACTCTCCAGCCATGAAGGACTTTTAAAAGCTACATGCTAAATACAAGCAAAACCAAAGCAAACAATAACACCCCTATGAAGCCCCACTTCGGCACATGAAATGGCAAATAAGACTTTTGTGTAGACTTCGTAAGTTTTCATGTCTTGCTCAAAAAACCCACACACCCTAGGAATGTCAAAACTACAAAAAAGCTGGTTAGAATAGGAAGGCAAAAAACTTGTAATTCCTTAATAATAGGTTTTTCTGCAATGCTGAATGTATTTGTGATAGTCTGGTTTAGTCTTTTATTTGAATTGTGTTATAAATAAACCAGCTTCTCTCCTCCCCCATTTCTGCCAGCTGTAAGCACTCTGTCCTCCAATAAAGGTTGAAACAAATGAATAGGTTTAAAAGAGACCATTATGCACCAGCTAGTGCAGGCTGAGGAGATGAAATGTTGCCAAATCATACTCCTTTTAAAATCAATAGGAATTCTTGTTATTGGATTCAATGGGAGTATAATTAGGTTCTAAACTCACACGCTTTCTCAACAATGTGGGTTTCTTTACCTTTTCCATTCCTATTTCACTCTCAGATATGGAGAAGTCTCGCTGTTTCTAAGTGCTCTCAGTTTGAACAGCGTTTTAGCCATTTCTCCCCTGAAATACTTGTGGCACAGGCAACAAAAGGCAAACTTTTAGCACAAGTAACCTCAGTTTCCTATAGTGAAATTCAACTATAAGTTAACACCAACAGGAGCACAGTCCATTCCCTAGCAGATGTTTTAAGCCCTTATACCCTGTTCCCTGTCCACCCTCAAAGCTCGTGGACATCGCTTTCTTAGCGACCCAGTCAGAGTGGTCCCACGTACTGAATCATCACCATCACCACCTTTTCCTTTCGCAGCTCAGTTTTGTTTTGCAGGTCTCACTGGAGAGAGACTGACTAAGCCCAAATAGATTTTGGTTGAATCAAATATAAATCTCTCCCACAACTTTAAACTATTTTCAAAACCCCCGTCAAAGTAATTGCAAGAAGATGATATGAGTAACTACCCCTTGAAAGGTCTACATAAGGAGGACCTGGCATTTACCATATCTGCATGTTGGACTCCAAAGCAGCCACTGGGGAGTCTTGAGTCCACCCCCATTAATCTGTCAATGACTTGGTTTTATACACAGCGCACTGAACAACAACAAAAACACATCAAGCCACACCATCCCCCCAGGCCCAAGAATTAAAAGTTATCTTCTTCATTTCTTTTTTTCCATACACAGACCCTGTGCAAATAGTTTTAACTCTTCTGAAATAGCTATCTAGAAAGTGAGGTAGCACTACTGCAGTGAACAACTTCAAGAACATGCATTTAGATTATTTCCAAGCACATGTATTTAGATATTTAGCACAATACTCTCTATCCTGCTGGTTTTCACCATTTGCATGATTAGATTTTTTGAGGCTATCTGTGCTCAGCTCTTCCTTTGGTCTTCGTATATCCATAACTAATTTGTCTATAATCATGATTAATCATTTTTTAAACATTCTGAATATATACACTGCTCCTCTAGAGGAGGTATTCCTGCTGCAGAATATCTGCCGAAAACACATGAAGACTTTAGGCATCTTATTAAGTTTTATTAGTTCATATTAGGTCTGTGACAAGCAAGTCAATTACATTAAACATCAGGTAAATAAAGATTAAGATATCTTGCTTTTAAAGCAAACAAAAGGAATAAACAAGAGGAGTTAGAGACAAGTGCATGCCTGCAGGGCTAGGCATGGCCCTCTGCTCTGCTCTCTTGAGACCCGGCCTGGAGTCCTGCATCAGCTCTGGGGCCCTCAGTGTAAGAAGGACATGGACCTGTTGGAATGGGTCCAGAGGAGCCCACAAGGATGATCAGAGGTCTGAAGCACTTCTCCTACAAAGACAGGCTGAGAGCATTGGGGTTGTTCAGCCTGGAGAAGTGAAAGTTCTGGAGAGACCATCTAGCAACCTTCCAGTACTTAAAGGGGTCTATAGCACAGATGGGGTGGGACTCTTTAAAATGTAGTGACAGGACAAGGGGTAATGGCTTTAAACTGAAAGACAGTAGGTTTAGATTAGATGTAAGGAAGAGATTCTTCACTGCGAGGGTGGTGAGGCATGGGAACAGGTTGCCCAGAGAAGCTGTGGATGCTCCATGCCTGTAAGTGTTTAAGGCCACTTCATCTTTAAGGTCTCTTCTAACCCAAACTATTCTATGATTCTAAAAAATAAATTAGATTTAGTTCTTTCCCAAATTTGGAAGCCCTCATGTAAGTTTTTTCTACAGTTTGTGACTTGTAATTAATACAGTTTGATAGAAACAAGATATACTGACTGACAGCAAGTAACAGAGGCAGACACAGTGTGCATTCTCTAACAGCCACATGACTGGTGATAAAGGATCAGCAACCCTTTAGATCTAGTACATGAACATACAAAACTAGGGATAGTATAAAAATATAAGCAGCAGTGACATTTTAGAAGAATCTCTGTATGGTCTTGCCCATAGCCATAACTCTAGAAAAGAGCTTCTTTTCTAACACACCCTCCAGGATTAAAAAGGCATAGATATCATGCTATATATTTAAATTAGTATTTCTTGGCCTTGGATAGTTTCAGGCTCCTGGGCAAGATTCAAATAAGCAACACCTCCACTGGGTAATTTAGCCTGTTCATGTGTCTGGTAGGTAAGATTTATTACCTCATTGTTTTAGTTAAAATTTACAAAATTAGGTTTGAACATCAAGAGCTGTTGCAGCACCACTGTAGGATAATGGAGAAGTGCAACAAATATGAACAGAGTAATTCTTAACTACTATTTATCTGTAGATTAAGAACAAATAGATACAATCGAATGCCAGGGAGAGGAATAAGACTACCTGCACTTTCTGAAACCTTTTAGAGTACAAATAGGATATTTCTGTTTTCTAAAAGAGTGAATTTGACAAGCACTCTAGTTGAAAAGGCTGAAAACAGTTAAACACGTCTTTATCATCTATACTTGGGAATTATTAACAACACAATCTTAGTTATATATGGAGCTTTTACTGTATAGTGCTTTAGAAAAGAGTTCAATATTGCTATCCCACACTATGAAAAAGGGAAGAGACAGATGTGGAGATGAACTAATTTCGGGAAAAACAAAGTACAATTATCCTATTTCTTAGTGCTAGGAAGGAAGCACTGATTAGTCCAATCTACAGACTGTTTGCCTCCCAGTATCCCCAGGCCTGTCCTGTCAAGATTCTAAGAGCTTCCAAGACTAAGGAAGACCTACATTGCATTTAATTTTCTTCCCTCTACATTTTATTCCCAGGAGGCACCATGGAGGTGCCTTTGGCAGTGCTACCATGGTCCCTGGTGTTTCTAACAAGTCAGAGCAAAGGGTATTTTGATCTATTTTGGGTGCCTCTTGGAAGCACAAAAAAGTGGTCTTAGTTGTAACAGTACACAAGAAATGTGAAAGAAAACTCCATAGAATCAGTTGAATTTTCTTTATACGGGCACATTTTAAATTATTTTTTTACAGAAGCCATCTAGATACAAGGCGGACCTCACTGCTGGAGAAAGCTCGCACTATATTACTCTCAATATACAAAATATTTGCTTGAGTTTCTTTCTCTCTCTGCTTCTATCTAAGGTATTTGAGTTAGCCCTAGGAGGGGGACATTTTGCCTTTATGTTGTTCACTGCTTTAATCTGTTATGCTCCAGAATGGGAGGGCACCAGATCACTGTGCCAGTTACTCTCCCAAATCTCTAATTAATGTTGACAGTAAAATATTAGCCACAGCATTAACTACCAGATAAGAGAGAGTACTCCTGGGGCTCGCACATCCCAATCAAGTGGGTTTCATTAAAAAGACACTCGTTACCAATAATACCAGACAACTGCAACATTTTTTTTTAAACTAGCAATAAAATAAAGATGACTCACTTATCTTCGTACTGCTATAAATAGTGATTTGTCTCTCTTCCCTCCATCTCCCTCCTTCCCACTATTTTACAATTAGACATAAAAAATTTCTTTTCCTGCTATGGGAGGTGGGAGAGGAAAAATAACACCAGCAAAAGCTCAACAATTCCATATTTAGGCTAAGCTGCTCTGCAGCGTTGCAACTTATGAGTTCCAAATACAGATGTATTCACAAGCTCCTCCAAGTAGTAGCAGGGCCAATACTTCCTTCAGCCCCATAAGCACACAAAAAGTTGTACTTGTGAGAGAGAAACCCTGTGGCCAAAAATGCAGTTAAAGCTTGGTTTTTCGCAGTTTCCAAACAATTGGTTTTATTTCAGTTACCTGCATTGCAATGCACAGTGCCAGTGTATTTACAATACTATTCACACTAATACATGATCCAACAATCACCCTGCAAATAAAGCAGAATCATTTCAGGGATAATAAGGAAGAACAGTGTTTTGCAGCAATTCAGTGTTAAAAAAGCAAAGCTTTTCCTTGCTCTGAGAATGGCTTTGCAAAAAAAAAATATCATGGGATTAGTTTGTAATATCCTGGTGGGACACATGTATCATGACAAAAATAGCACAAACATCTTCCAGAGTCCCAAGTCCAGAGTAACCCAAGTTCCAGTCACACATCATCACAGTAAACTTCAGGTAGGCTCAGAGAAGGAAAATGTCTCCAAGGACATTCTAATTCTACCAAAACTTCCACATTTTTGCTCTTTCTTTCATAACTTGCCAGTCTCCTCACCTACAGTATGTCTTTTTTTTAAAAAAATGACATTACAGATATAATTGTATTTAAATAGAACAAGCACAGCATCTCCATCTAAATATTAAGGAAATCTTTACCAGCACAAAGGCAGTCTCACCCTATACAGTGTTTACAATGTTTTTTATCTTCAGGCTACATTAGGATTTGCTTTGAAATGGTATTTGGAATGACTTGTGAATCATTGCCAAATGTGGTTGCACCAACCATATTGCAAAGCTTTGCACAGCAGTAATCATGGGGCATTTCTGACACTGGGAGCAATTGGTACAAAAGAGCAGTAAAAATAAGATGGTCTTTTCTTACTTAGTCCCTTCTGTTGAGGCACTCTTAAAAATCAGAATAAAATATGAACTAAGATAACAGATGCCCTTAATGAGGCCCTCTGTTACTCTACTAGAGTATCTCTGAAAAAATAAAAATATGCATATGCTGTTTCAGCAACTAAGACAACAGAATTACAGAGAGCAGAAAGTTTGTGATTCTTCGGGGCAGAGGGTTATCGGCAGACAGGAAGGAATAGTTAGTGTGCTTGAAGGCAATGCTATGTTGCAGAATACCAGATATCATCTGTCTCCACTTCTCAGCATACTTCTCTTGATACCAAACCACACTCCCCTCCTTAAAACCAGAGGTAAATAAATACTCTCTAACTGAATAGATTAAAAACATGCAAAGGCAATTGCCACTCTGTGAGAAAAAGCTGCATGCATGTAAAGAGATTTTAATGCAGAAAAGTGCTGCTCCTTGTTTAAGGGAAACATCATCACTCCATCTCATAATTGCACTTAGCTCCTCTTCAAATGTATAAACGCAGAATACTGGGTAAGTTTTATTTAGAAATCTGATAAAAAAGTGCTAAATTGATCTCACAGGCTTTTAATTCTATAAACCCAAATAAATAAATCACTCGTAAAGATATGTCCAAAGCCCTTTTAGACTCAAAAATCTTCATATTTAATAGCATTGTGGCAGATGTGTATGATCCACAGAATATTTACAGCAACTGCCACTTGTGGTATACAGCTACAAAGTGGCAGTTCTGATTATCCTAGTCTAAAGGGCATTTGAATATGCTGAATACTACCTGAGCACTAGTAACCTTCATCTCAAATTTTACATAAGATTATGCATAAAAGCAGTGGTGATAAGCACAGCTTTGCAAAGAACAAAATTGTTCATTTGCAAGCAAACATTATTTGGCATTTGCTTACTGCTGTAGGAAAAAGATACAGCAGTGAGTAGTCTCAACATAAGAAATAAAGCTTTATACTCAATATTTCCTAAGAATAGAATGTTAAATTTAAAGTCACTTTACGGATCTTCTTCAAGCTAGACATTTACTGTCCTCAAAATGAATTAATTATTGCATCGAAGAGGAAAACATTACAAACTGTTTTTTAATGCAACTGGAGAAACTTTAGACGCTAATTCCTGAACAATTAAAATGCACAGATTTCTAGTAGAGCATCACCTTTCAATATCACTAAACTTCTCTGTGTACCTTTATATGATCAGATCTCATTTTGATCCAAGGTCCAATCTGAACTAGCCTCAGTTGTCTCTTTACAAGCATGTTACTTGCAAATATTGCACGTGTTCCTATATTTCTCTAAAACAAGACATGACAGACTACTCAGTGGCTCAGGAACTGGTTGCCAGGGATTTTCAGATAACAATAAAATGCAAAGACTCATTTTAAAATTTAGCATGGAGCGCAATGATATTTAGTTCAAAATTGCCATCACCAATTATCAGCTGCTTAAATAAAACAAGGGGAGAGTCTCAAAAGAATTGTGTGCATGTCACTCCTACCTTGACAAAAGAAACATATTTTTAATTTTCTTGCATCACATATCAGAAGAGGTCTCTAGTCACTTCAGTATAGTAGGAGAGAAAATGGTGAAGTTATACGTTTTCAGGCACTTACAATTTAAAATTAAGACAAGAACAAATATTGTTAGTAAAAGCGAAAGGCAGAGAGGAAAGCAACTCAGCTTGTGGAATAACAATATTGTTAAATAGAAATGGTTGTTTTCTGAACACAGTCATTTTATAAAATGTACAGTAAAGCTTTTATATGTAAATTACCCAAACTCAGAATCCTTTCACTTCAAATTGAATTGAGAATAGCTTGAAGAAGAACAGTTTAGTGAAAACGTGCTTAAAATGAACAAAATCAAGAACATCTAATGCGCACACAGTTTCACTGGAAAAAACTCCCCGTAAATAAATATCTGATTGACGTACTGCTAACAAAAACAGGATAAAAACTTGGCTTCAAATGTATGTAGATAGCCTCTTCATATGTGTGTTTATTTCTCTCTTTTTCATAAGTACCAATTATATTTCTTATATATATATATAGTCACCAATACTATGTTACATGAAAGATAAACCCACTATACTGGAACTACATTGCATGAATAATCACATATAAAAGTTCCCTTTGCTAATATACTACAACAATGCAATTTCCCCTCAGCTTTTGAGCTAAAATCCATATAATTCCATCAGTCTATCATTCCTTAAAATAATCCAATTATATATGATGGTCAAACTTGAACAACTGTTCTGTATCAAACCATCATGTTTGATACTCCATGAAGGGACTGGAGGCTGGAAGCTGTGCTTACAAAGCTCAGAGGGATCTTAAAAGAAGTTACACGTGAAATAATTGCAGAATCTGCTGGTTTAATCAGCCTTATAAATGACTGATCCTAATGTACTTTTACAGCTAAATAGTGATCTTCCTCACATCAGCTAGGAATAAGGCTTGCAAACCCAATTCTAAATAACAAGATTAACATATCAAACATTAAAAATTAATTTGGTGCAAAGTAAACTGTTAAGAGCAATGCACAACTCCCTTAGCCTGAAATGGGAGAAGCTTTGAGCTGGACAGTCTACACCTGTAAGTCCAACTATGTGAGAATATTAAGAATACAAGTAATACTCTCTATTTATCTCTCTTGAAGAGTACTTATAACACACAAATGAATATGGCACACTGAAAGAGATCAGCATAATGACGCAATTGTTTCCAAATTGGAAACACAAGTACCAAACCCAATAATATCCACAGCATTCACAGAAAAGACAAAGTAAATTGAATAGTTCTTATTTTCACTATAAATACATGTGAGGACAAAATGAAAGCTGAATTTCAAATCACCTTTTGTAAAGTGAAAAATGTTTTCAGTCTGGCAGTTTTATATCATTGTGTCTTTATAAGAAAAAATGCCATGATATTAACATTTATAATCTCCTTGCCATTAAAGCACTTGCAGTGAAATTGTAGCTAGAACATATAGTATTTTTATATTAGAGATAAGACAACTTAGTGTGACTGAAAAATAAAGAGTGTAGTTCACTCTTTCAAGTTATGAAGCCTGTGTGCTCAAATGCATTATATGACTATCTTACTAGGCATTAGCTGAGGATATAATACAGAAGATAGCCAGAGATTTAATTTCCACAGATGACATATCGTACCCGAAAGATTTAAACTTTGAAATAATAAGCAAACATTGAAAATGGTTTACATTTGAATAATGTTTTTTTTAAATGATCCTGTTAACTGAGATAGGAGTCTGGTGCTACCTGTGCCCGGTTTCTGCAAGCACTGACACCTTGGAAAAGCTGACCAGTTACACTTTAACATTATTCCTACAAAGTTCTTAACTTTAAAAGGACCTACTGAATGTTGCCCAAGACTTCTTAAAAGCTAACTCAAAATTTTAAAAAGGTGTTAATCTCAAAATGTCATTTTTTTTTTTTAAAGTCTGTTTCTTGTGACCAAGATGGGTATGGCAGACCAAGTGCCATCACGCGATTCTTGTTCATGCAGCAACCCTGTCCAGCCCCATCAAGCCTTCTCTCCAGAATTTCCAAATCAACTCAATGAAAACAATACCCATTTCTTCCCTTCAGCCCATGGGTAATGGCTTTAAAGGCCTCACCATCCTCCAGGCTCACATGGCATAGCCATCACTTTGGACTGTATTACCTTTCAGCCTTTGCTCTTTGAACCGGAGAGTGGAAATTTTTGGAAAAAAATGTTATGTGACAATTCATTTGAGCTCTGCTTGACTTCCTTGTGTTTAGCCCAATCAGCTTTACAAGAAAAGTAGAACCCAGTATTTTATTTCTTTCATGCTTACTCCCCAAACTTCACAGGTACCTTTAAAGCCTCTGATGCTTAATTAGAAGTTCATATGATGACTCACAGTCCTTCAGATTCAGTATTCTCCCAAATCATCAGGAAAATTTAGTGGCCTAAGTGCAAGATCTACTCACCTGCATTTGCCATGAAGATTGATGATAATGAAAAGCCCAAACCAAAAAACAACCTGGTGATATTTCCTCGGTTATCAAAGAAAATTACTCACCAGGGGTAAGTGAACAAGTAGAATTTTGAAAGATGGTATTATTATAATTATAAGCCAGAAACTAAAATGTTATTATATCCCTTGCTAACTGATATTTCAACTATTAATGCTGAACTCCATCTAACTTATCTGAACATTTTTGCACTGTGTCTTCCTCTCTATTGCTAAATGTGTGTACAATACCATGAAGGAGACTTAGGTATATTGCTAAGGTTATATTTTAAGATGATATGGGATGGATGCATTTAACTTTTTTATTCTTTCTCACTCTACTTCAGAAAAAGGAATCAGAAATCTGTGTGGTTTTGCTGCACTGTATCTTTTGGTGAAAGCAGATAGATATTTTCAGCATGAAAAATGACAGCTGAGATTTTGAACATTTATTAAAAGCAATACTGCATAACATTTCAGGAAATCTGGGCAGTATCAGAAAACAGGATGAAGAAATCTCTTCATGTTTATATTTTAAAAATTAATAATTTTTTCCCCTAAGTAGAATGATACATCTAATGATAGAAGACTTAAATGATAAAAGCACTTTCAATGTTTTTAATCATTCTTGTATATGTTCGTGTTTATTTCACTTGTGCAAACACGCAGTCCAACTTGCTAATAAAACAACTCTGAGTTAACATTCAGCTTGATTTCTTAAGATACTATTATCAAAATTTTCCTACCAACATTGCTAAAACTGGCTCTTCCTGAGGCATGTACAAGTGGAGTGTGGCTGCATTGCCATTCTTATGTCTTAGACACAGGCATTTGCAAACAGGGATGAGGCCTTACTGTTGATCTTTTCCTGTTACAAAGGCAAAACCTGTTAGAAAAAAAGTGTATCTGAGAGAGTAAAACCCTTGCAATTCACAGGTTCCCAGATCCCTTAAAGCAGCTCCACCCATGAGCTGCCTTTCCCTTTAGTGCTGGTTGACATCACCACCAAAAGATGGTGTGTGCTCCAGCACACTGCTAAGGCAGTTGTTACCAGTGTATTATCTGTCCTCCCCATGATCTGAATACATACAGATTTAAAACACAAATGTATTTATAAGAGTTAGAATATCTCCGTAACTTTCTGCATCAAAGAACAGATTAGATAACAAATACAGAGTCTGTTTATCAGTAATACCTCTGATAACACAAGAAGACAAAAGTATTTAAGATACTGCAGCAGAAATAAAAAAGGGGCTTTTTTTTTTCCCCCTCCCCAAAAATAACCTAAACAAAACCATCATAAAAAAGTGTGACCAAATCAATAAGCAGCAGCACTACAATCCTTTAACTACACAGATTAAAAGACCCCAAAGAGGGGCAACGCCACCTTTTACCTGTGACACAGGCACAGAGGCTCGGCGCCCACCAGTACGCGCATAAAAGTGACGAGCGAGTTGTTGTAATGAAGAGCAGAGGTATACAGCCTTTATCAGATGAGAGGGGATTTGTCAGAGATTAATAGAATTCCATTGTAATATCCATATCTCACAAAGGCATACTCTGACAGGGTCCAATTACTTTCAACAAGCTGGGCCTGCTACATGGACCCTCTGAACCGGAATGGCCCTCCAATCTGTATGCTTTCGTTCAGACAGATAACACCAACGTGTTTCTCTCTGTGATCACTGCCTAACTTAAATGAGTTAATCTCGTTTTCCAGATGAATTGTTATTTTGTCTCCCGCAGGCTGTGATTACCGGATAAAAGTATTGTGTTAACAGGAGGGCCAGGGTCTTTTCAGCAGCGGATTTCACATTCAGATAACCAGCCAGAGAGGGCTTTTGCTTGCTTGCCTTTTTTTTTTTTCCCCCTCCCTTTTTTTTTTTCCTAATGTGAAGTAAGAGAGTGGCACTAACAGGAGAAAACTGTGAAATGACACAGAGATAAACCTTCCCAAATAATTACGTAACTTCATAAGAGGTCAAAGGGGCAATTTATCTTCGTAATTCAAAAGAGCGTCCCGGTGAACCAATCGCATTTACAGCCTACCTCTACATATTTTAAGATGTTATTTGCCTTTCGGTTCATGCCTGCCCTTTCTTTCTCTAATGGCCTTTGTTTCTTAAGCCGTTATAATGTGTTTGAGAAGTTCACAAAGGAGGCTATCAGAATATAAATATTTGGAAGCACTGAAATATATCTGGGCAGTATCAGAAAATAGGAAGATGAAAACAAACCCATGATTTCACAAACAGCTCGCTTAAGCTCATGAAGCAAGAGCCATATGGTGAGAGTTATAGTCTACAGCACATTTTTCTGAGATGACGGATTTTTTTCAATGACAGTAGTGAGATTCTTCATTTCCTTTTCTCGCTAAAATGCTAAAAAGAAAAACGCCCCACTCTGATGTTAATTCTTAAAGACTACACCTTTAGAGCGTGAACGTAGAATTACAGACACGAATAGCCTGTTGTGCCTTGACCACCAGCAAAATCCCATCAGGGATCAAGAATGACTCACACACAGACCCCATCCAGGCAAATTCAAACCCACAAACAGCAGCAAAACTGCACCAACTTACATCAAGTCTGTGTTTCATGCATTTTCATCTGTAAAATAAAAACATGTAACTATTATGTTATTTTAGTGTCTAGTGCCAAAAGGTAAATAAAATTTGATCTCTGAATGCAGTAGATTTCTTCAGTGGCTCTCCCAGTATGTAGATCCAAGTTACTCCTGAGGTGGGTTATGTCAACAAGTCAGAAACGAGATGCAACATCCAATCGTTGGCAATGGATCAAACACTGCCCATGAAACAGAGTCGATAAGCTTATGGAAGCTTCCTGACAGAAAGCCACAACTTTTGACTGCAAAAAGCCAATGTCCTCCACAAAATATGGATGAGCATTGGTGCGTGATGTGTATGTGAAGCACATGGTAGCTGTATCCCACACTGTGGCACAGGTCTGTGGCAAATCAGACCCTGCGAGACCTGGGCCCCCAGTTTTGCAGAGCTGGGAATCTAGCAAAGCACATCACAGCTTCCTTTATGCTCCTGTGCCCGCATTTCCTTCTGCAGGAAAGGAGAGGCTGCGACTGAAGTGAAAAGCAAATCTGAGGAATATCAGTCTCTACACAAATATTTGGGCTCCGTCTTTCTTATGCAAAGAATAACTAACATCAGCAGATATGAAAATCATTCATAGGTAGCCAGGTAAATTAATGAAAAGATAACATGTTTTGGAGTTTCTATATTACAGAGTTTAAATATTTCTGTATGTCATAATGAAGTGAAAAGTCTGTGCAGCTGGAACCACAGTCATATCACTAACTTCCATTTTGATCAAGTTGGCAGTATTCGCTTTTCCGGACAGAGGCAGTAAATTCAACCTCTATACTGGGAACTAAGTTCATAATCTGTCATATAAAGATCCCTGGTATTTTTCAAAATGAGTTGATGATAACCTAACATTTCACATTCTCTTATAAAAAACAAGCTTTAGGATTATGCATTATATGCAACAGAATGCAAAATGTCTGTACAGTGTAAGCAGTCAATCGAGTACTCAGGGTATAAAGACAATGTTACAGTAAAAACATTCCTACACTCAAGAAGGTGAATAGACGAGATCATTTTTACCCAAGAGGAGTCTCCCTCAGGTACATAAGGAATCACATTGTTTGCTGGGCTACAGAAAAACGTATTCCAATCATCTTCTCCACCCAGCATTGCATTTTATTCTGCTTAGCAGGAGACAAGTGATGTAGCTAGGAGAGTGTGAAGTGCTCCTATGCATCATCATAAACAAGATAAGTAGAATTATTTCCTAAATTACAAACATCTACACCTGCAACAAATCACGGAGTGGAGTGGGGGATGCTGTGGGCGCAGTATGGGCACAAAGATGTGTGCTTTTAGCAGCTCTTCTCAGTGCTGCTTTTGCTGTAGGAGCAGGAAGCTGGTGTGACTTTGCCTTCTCTTTGTCTGAAGAAAGAAGTAACAATATTTTTCTGTCCTTTTGTTTTTTTTCAAGTGTTTTGATTGCATTGCTTCTCTCGACTTAGTCTAGGAAAGGGTAGGCCTCAGTAGAGATCTTGGAGGCCATAGGTTCCCTGAGGTATATCCTCAGTAGGAGGATTTTTTTTTTTTTTTCCCTTTTCTTTGTTTAATTAGCAGATCAGATGTGGGAATAATTATGAATAAATATCAGGCAATGTTATCTAGAGACTGGTCACTTTGGCTAACCCGTGATGAGTCTATACACAGCCACACAAGGGATTAAGCTTCCAGCACAGCTGTAACCAGGACTGCTCACATCCTGGCTCTGTTTTTTGTGCAGGACACAGTCCTGACATTCTGCTTGTTATTCGGAAATTCAGAGTTGCCAGTGAATAGTCCCTTTTCAGATCTCAATGGAAGCGAAAACTGGTCCTCCTCACAATAACCGTCTTTTCCCAGACAAAGCCAACACTGGTTTAGCAGAAATGATGCTAGTAAGAAGTGATGTGAATTGGTAACAAAGAAGCTTGATCAGCGTGATGGAGACAGTCACAGACACAAATTAAATCTCAGACGCAAATTAATTTCTCATTCATTTTTCTGTACACCGGTGCTACAAAACACTCGGTAAAAGTTGCATTGCAGGTAGCAGCTGGAAATTATATTGTTTCAAGAGCTGAAAATATTCTCTGTGAAGAAATTTTAAACCCATAAACTTTTCCTTTTCTTCCTTTTTAAAAATAGTGCATCAAAATGCACGCAGAGCAGATCTATGATTTGCTACATGGTTTTATTTTTTAAATTGCCAGTCTTTTTTATTCAGTGGTCTTATAAAATTGATAAAATGGATAGCTTTCTTTCTGAGCTAGCTTACATCTCTCCTTTTTTGAAAGCTTCCTAAACATGCAAGCACTCCATAAAAAAGTAACTGGTGCATGCAGAAGCAATGCAGTTCACAAATGAAGCAGTATAATGTCAATGGTTTGAAATTGTTCAGTCTCAGTTGTTTTCCAAGTCAATGCACTGGCAGTCTTGCCTGAATGCAACTAGTCAATAGAGGGAAAATAAATAGAGCATTTCCAGAATTCACCCATCAGCACTGAAAAGTGTCTGCTTACTATTACACAGTTTTAACATGTCATAATCGTTTTTCACAGTATAGAAACCTTCCTTACACCTTGGACAAAGAATGAATGACTATTTTAGCACCCTATACATATCTTCTAATAGAAATTCCAAGCAAGCTGTATTGATTATAGTATGTGTTATTAAAGTAGAATCTGAATCCTTTAGCCTATTTTTAACACTATGTTATGAACAAAAATTTCTAATTTGGCTATCTAAAAGCAGAGACTTCTGTATTTGGCCTTCTAAACAGGTTCATTTAACATTTCTGTAAGTATCTGTACGTTGAAAGATCTCCCTGTAATGTCAGGTGGAGTTGAACACTAGTTTATGCACTGTATTATTCCCATAAAGAATCCTATTGACTATTAAGTTGGACAGGCTTTGCTCGCATAGGTAAAAGCTTTAGTGCCACAGCTATACGACTCTAAACATCCATACATTAAGGAGCAGAGAGATAGAACTGTCCCCTATCTTTCTATCTTTTCTCTCTCCCATGCCTGTAGGACAAGTGCTATGTCAAATAGCACCACTAGGCTGAATACTACTCAAAGAAAGGAGGCAGACAAGACGGCCACATTGATAGACTTTTCTTTTGAAAAAACAGGTTCTGCCTGCCTCTAATGCTAAATTACATCTAAGGTGCTATGCTTACTCCGATAAAGTCCTTGCAATGCCACATAATTACAGAAAGGATCTGCCATAGTCTGAAAAATAAGGAGTATGTCTTTTCCAATGCCCTGCCTTGTTATCTGCCACCTGGCTGAAAATCATGTGAAAAAAAATAAAGAGGGAAAAAAAAATCCCCTTCAGACCCAAGAACACACTAACGCCCATGGATATAAATGTTACAATAAAAGAGCAGGACGACTACTAGCAGAGCTTTTATAGCTTAACAGTATTTTGACAACAAATGTTCATATTTCATTTGAAATTTATGAAACCTTTGTGCCTGTAATCCCATGAGCAGCTACATGGTAAATGAAAGTAGCAGGCAGTCTAGATTAATAATATTTTGCTTCATACTGGAAGTGCATTCTAAGGAAAAGAAATCTTGCTATAGCTGCTCTCCCACTTTTTTTTTTTTTTCCACAGTGTCTGTATTGGAGCAGATTCAGAGCTCTAAAACCTGCTTGCAAATATTCACAGATGCCTTATTAATTTATGAGAAACTGAAGGACCCATCACAAGGCATAAGCAAGCAATTTAGGAATAACAAGTACAGGGATATGATACATGACAAAATACCACAGCTCCTAGTGTTAGAGAGCTACCAGTGGTTTAAATCAAGTTCAAAGGGAATACCTGGAGTCAGCTCCTGTGCTTCATATTCTAATAAAAAATTGGTATGAAAAAAATAGTTGCCCTATGAATCACAACCTTTGCTTTTACACTTTCACAGTTTAGACATACATGTATGCTAAAAGCTCAAGTGTGGCTTCTTGCACTTAAATGTCTAAGTGTCTCTTCCAACAGCTCTATTTATCTTCAAGCATATTCAACACAAAGTATTGGATTCTTTTCACTTTTTCTAAAGTAGTCTCTTAGTGCAAGGTTCATGGCAAAATGATGTGGGCCAATTATGAGCCTAGAAAGTAGGTATTTATTTTTATTAAATTTTTTATAGCTTTTTTTGAACTCTCATGTGGACTTATTTCACATGCATTCAGTTGGTAAGGCCACACTCTGGTTTCCTGCTTTGTTCCAAAGCACAAGCTACACAAAATGTAAGACAGAAAAAGAGAGGTAACTTATTTCAAGCAGCAATTGGAGACACTTTTTTTTTTTTAATAGTTGTTAAAAACAGTCCTTTTGTCCCTTTTTTTTTTGTGAAAAAAAAATCAGCTTTTGTTCAGCTATCCTTAATTATGTCAAAACTTAACGCTTTAGCCTTTGAAAAACAGGATCTCTGAAAAACAAATACCAAATTTGCCCTTAAATAAGACACACAAAAATCCATAGGTATTTGATCTGTAAGATATTGCAGCAAAGAAAGTATTGCTAAAGAAACATTCAGGTCAAAAACATTGTTCACTGGTGGGGAAAAAAGGCTGGGAAAACATTGGATGAAGTAGAAACAACTGGGGAAAAGTGGATGACAAAACGGAGAAAGAGTAATATAACAACAATGTTAAACATACTGTGTAGGCCAACTGCCTTACTCACATAGTAGAGGCTGTAAAACGGGGCATTAGGTGGCTCTAAGAAAACCACACAAAAGATACCCAAAGGTAAAGGGAGGTACCAGAGAACAATGTTATTATGGATGCTGTGTCACTAAGTGATTCTAACATCTCAAAACTACTAAAAATTAAATTACAAAGGAATTGAGTATGTGATTAGGGTACTAAACCTCTGAAAATAATAATAAAAAATATCCCTTGTTATCTGTGACACAGAAACAAATAATTGATTTGACTGAAAGTGGTTCCAGAAAGACATTCTCAGCCTAAAGGTCCAAGACTTGCCAGCTGGAACAAACCACTGGTCAACATTTTGGCAGTGATCAAAGGAACATAATAAGTGTTTACAAATATATTGCTAAAACAGAAGCTTCTCTTTAATCCAGAGTTAAATTATAATTTGATATATGCAGGAGTGCTTTAAAACCTTTTGTCTTTCTTTTATTTATATAAGCATAGTCTTAAATGGCCATCATCATTTTTTTTGAGCTACCATCCATGATGTCCTTTTGACATACAACTCCAGGGACTCTGGCTGCTAAGTGAAAAATCACTTCCTGTATCTTCTTACTCCTTTCTAAGAAAAGGTGAGTGGAACAGAAAAAAAAAACCTCTCACCCCTACATAAACAGTGATGTATTTCTCGACTTTCTTGAACTACTGACCCATCAACTATGAGATTTTTTTTTTTTTGCTTTTCTTTCACTATGTAAAGTATACCATGTTCAATATGACATGTTGAAGAACACACATCCAAGGCTTTAAAAATGTATAATTTTTATAGCACTACATTTTTTTTATTACGGAAATACAGAGTGCAGTTCAGCTTAATGAATTTCTTTTTCATTTAAATCTTGACTACAACCTCTTTGATGCAAAAAGTGTTTTCTTCCCAAAATAATGCACTCTCAGCGTATTCATGCTGAGAGTATCCAGCAGTATCCAGTAACACCAGCTTCTGCTACTGGAAAAAGGAAGATCGGGTCACCAGAAAGGAGACTACAAGCATCAACTATTGTAGCATCCGAGTGTCTCAAAGCTAAATTGGCTACCTTCTGTTAATTTTAAATGCTTGTTTCAGTCAAGTGTTTAATCCAAATCTGAGAGGCACTTGTTCAACACATTATCACACTGTGTAGCTTCTGGGGAACAAGCCCTGCTCGATGTAGACCTCCTACCATGGGCAGAGTCTGTACCATAGGCCATTACACTGTTGTTTGCCTTGCAAAGAGCATGTCTTTTTAGGAAAGATGGTTTAGTGGTTCATCGAAGAAAAGAAGAAAAAAAACCCCACAAACAAAAACCCAAAACACCTCAAACTTACAGTTCTGTGTTTTCACTAATATCCTGCAATTAATATTTACCATCAAAATGAGCATATGAGAGTTGTATTGTTTGAGTTCTTTCCTCATAAATACACTTTGGATTGTCAAATATACTAGCAACCAAAGGAAGTCTTCCATGAGCATCTGTGCTGAGTGGATTCAACAACAGCCTAACCAATTTACTATAAAAATTTTTATAGAAGCATTATATACTTGCATCAGGTTCACAGTTTTATTAATTTACACAGATTTTATGGTTTCTTGAAGTTCTTACGTCTGAAAGAATGAACTGATACTGAAGAAAGCTGAGTCTAGTAAGAAAATGATCTTGCTTAAACACCATTCAGTCTCATAAAAGAGTAACTATACTGTAGTTATACCACCATCCACATTTCCATATTTATAAAAACTGATATAGGTATAATCAGTTAATAACTTCTGCTCCTTCTAATGCACAATAAAATAAGTTTTACTGATCAGCTTTGTGGTTTAACTGCTAATTTGTAGAGGAAGGGAGGGTGTTGAAGGAAATCAGGTTAAAGGAAGATTTAGGGGATTTTTATTTTTTTTTTTTTTTGCTTTCTAAAGAGAAAGGGTGCAGGAAGTAATTGTTCCTCTGAGTTCACTGTCAGGATGATCCAGAGCAATAAATTAAAGACAGCTGTTTTCTTCCTTTACAAAATAGGACTAAAACATTAACATAGTTTAACACTAACGTATTTTATGAAGTAAGACTCAATCAGAAAATATTTGCTTTATTTCTATATTATCTGTCATAGTCAGCGAAGTCCAAGAACCAACCGCAAGCTTCTGCACTAAGGTTTGGGCCAAAAATCAGGTACAGCTCAATGAAGTATATATTGTATCATATTGTATTGCTTATGATACCAGAAACTATACAATTATTGAGTAGCTCTGCACTTATCCAGAGTCTAAAAAGCAACTCCATCATTTGTACTTGCATAATAATTCCATGATAGAACATCTCCTGTAACTGTTACCTCAGAAATAAGTGCAATAATATAATTTCGTAAGAACAGAATACTACATGAGAATAGTGTGGAATAAACACCTGCTCCACGTAGCGTAGATTTTTGCCTACAGGTAAAGTGAAAAGGTTTGCTAAGTAACAGGTAACCACTTCACCCTCCTAGATCTGCGGAGTATTGAGAACATCACAGCGTGAGCAAAGCGACAAAACCAACGTGCAGTCACATCCCGCATCGTGTGGACAAGCCCTGCCAAACACATTATTTATAGTTTGTGCGTGTATAAATACAGCATATACATAGTATAGAAGTATAAATCTGTAGTATATAGATTTGTATATGTACATGCTATATACACTATTTCTACACATATATATAGAGAAGTGTCTATGTACATATCCGGAAAGAGGTGTGAGTATGTTTATACACAGAAGAGTATGTATATATACATACACACACATATATACACACACACACACACATACTTCTGGATAAAGGAATGGCAGAGAGAATTTTTCAGTGGCATTGATCTGAACTGGAAGTAAGACCCTGGCCATCAAATCTTCTTGGTGCCTCTTCCCGAGGGGCTGCACTGCACCCTGGCACCAAGAGGGGTTGGTTACTCTGATCAAGCACAGTGCAAAAGAACCTTGAAGACAGAGGGACTCTCTTACATAGGTAGAGTCTCATGTTTGCTTAGACTTAGTGTCTTTTGAGCTGGATTGAAGCCAGAAAATTTCCTAGTCTGGGTATTTTCAAACAAACAAACAAAAAAAATCCTGTAAGTAAACTGGTAATGCCAGAGGATTGAGTGTGCTTAAACTGGGCCTGCTCGGAACCTCTTTTTTCTGGCTGCTTAAACTTTGGTATTACCCCAAGAAACAAATAAAAACTTTGAGCGAGTAACAGTATTTGGTGGCTCTTAGAACAATGCCAAAGGAGCAACTCCTAGGAATAAGTTGTCACAATTTTGAACTATCTTTGTTTCAGATGTTGTTTTTATCATTTTTCACAACATCATGTTTTCATTAATAACTAGATAAATACAGCTTCAAAAATAAAGCTACACTAAATTACAAACCCAAGTCCAAGTAATTTTGTTAGATCAATTTTTCCTATATTTTCTCCACACTTAAATTAGCTGAATCAAACTCAGCTGATTTAATACCAGAGCAGTATCTTCAAAGGTATATTTCCTAAATAAGATAATATCCGGTGCATACTGAATCTGCAAGCAGTAAGAGATGTGTAATGTATGCTTTTAGGAGAGAAAGGCATAAGAAAATCTGATAAAACTCAGGATACATAATCTCAAATATATAGAACAAAAGGAGAACCTTTTTCAAGGTATGACACAGACAAGAGTGAACAAGTGAAGGAAGTCAATAAGAAGTTTTACAGTAATATCAAATAGATCCTTATTTCTGTAATGCATATGACTTCGCTCGTGTGAATCCTCTGGGTATTCTAGGACCATATTTTTTTCAAGGATTCCTCTATCACGCACCCCAGTGCTCTGAGCCATAGGTGATCTGGGATTGTATTATAGGCTTTTCAGTTTTTAAACAAAATTTCTGCTCTTATTTAAAAATTGTACTTGTAAAAAATAAGGAAGAGAGGCTTAATTATCACATTCTGTACACTATATCATAAATCAAGACAGAGTACTCACATACAGTTCTAAATCACTTTCCTCTGTCACCCACAAAGACCACCTACACCAGGAGTGTTGCTCCACAGTTAGTTACCCATCCAGAAGGCATTTATCGGATTCTCTCTCATCATCCAACCTCGTAAAGATCAAATATAAACTTCCCAATAAAATGCAGAAACAAAAGTACGACTACAATTAGAGCACCTCAAAAAAACAACAATATAGCTGCCTCTGAATATGTGTTCATTTAATGCCAACTCCATCAATTGTTTATACGCCAGCTGAACAAGTGCTTTAACCTGTTAAAGAGTTGAAGGCTACCATTGCTCAGATTTCCAATCTGACCTCTCTTTTGCAATTTCTAAACACAGCAACAAAACAGAAATGCAGATGAAATGCAGAATGTGTTTTTTTTTTTCTTTAAAATATCAAATAAATGTATAAATACATGTATTTCAGCTGTTCAGACTAAATACTATTTGCATTTTCTCAGCCAGGCATTGACAATTTTGAATTGAAACACAGCTTCTATGAAAAAAAATCAGGAATGTGGAAGTTTTACATTTATTCCAACTAATACCTATCAGCTGTCTTTACGGCATTAGTCCAGTTCTACAACACATGAGAAAAAGGAAGAGAGTCTTTTTTTGTGGATCTTTCCACAGGGAAGATGAAGACTGGTCTGGTTTTGGAGAGTAGTTTAGTACTGATGGTAGTTTGGCCTTCCCCCATGCGTGTCTGGTGCATTGTGGTAAAAATTACCAGAAAAACACTCTGACTTGTTATAAATTAAATTAAATCATAGTATGAGGAATTGTGCTTACACCTGTGGCATGATTATAACTATAAAAATTCATATAGTGAAATAATTGCAAAAAAGTAAGAACCTTCTTTTTAGGTTCTTAATTATGTTCTTAGTTTAGGTTAATTTTAGGTAAGTTTTGATGGAAGTCTCCTTTATTGTCCACATGTTTTGTAGTTAGAAATTTCAGTTGCTGCCTTCAAGAACTTAAATAAGAAATCAAAGGCCAACAAGGAAAATAAAACCAGTCAGTTTAAATGATGTATCGACCAGGGAACCATAAGGTAAATTGAGATATATACACTTAGGTTACAACTAACTCACGGCAGTCACAACTTCTCTTTTCTCGTATAGAATCAATACCTGGTTGTGATTCTTCAAGAGAAGCCAAAGTAAAATGTATCCTTGCAGAAAAGAGATCTTCTCACACACAGTATAAGCAACTGAAGAACAAAGTAGGTATTAATAAAATATATATAATAGTTATTTTCACCTTCAGTTAAATTGTGCCCTATTTTATAGTGCTGAAATTGAAAATTCCTAAAATAACAACAAATCCCCAGGCATCTGCTAACAAGGGTACTATAGAGATTTAGAGGCCTCTAGTGATTTCTAGAGTGCTAGTTTATGTACCAGCATCAGACTGATGTTTCTGCATCGAAAACCTGCAGCTGATCATTCTCCTACTATTTTGGTTTCGTTACATGTGCGAGGGTGAGTATTATTTCCTATTGCATTAGCACTCCGAGAGCTCAATCGAGATCAGGTTTCCATGTTCAGCACAACAAAAACATCTGTAGAGAGTAGTCCTCCAGGTCCTGCAAGCAGAGACTCCTGCCACTCATGTTCACTATTTCAGAGACCCAAACCCTACTATAATGTGCATGTCTGTGGTGCACAACAGGGAGAAACACGGATTAGCACAAGCTATGTGTGGGCACAGGCACCCAAGAGTCCTATTTGCAGGACTATTTGGTTTCCCACTCAGGTGGATAAACAAAGATACCAAGTTTTGACAGCAGGTTTAGAGGCGGCTTTTTGCTTTAGTTCAAGAATATTACGCCTTGGTCAAAACAAATGAAATCTATGTGTGGTGGAGCAGTCCAGAATCCTCCTCTTTACATCCTCTTGCCACACCATTTCACGATTATAAATTGTTTCAAGTATTATTGTAGAGCAAAGGTACGTGAAAAAATCCAACTGTTGTCTTCATCATACCAGCAGGCATGACACGTTCCATATATAATCTAAAACCACAGTAACAACTCACCAAAGATAATATGCAAAGGCATCTTGGCAAGAACCCTGACCAAACTGCACCATTTAACAGCTACAATTCAGATAGGCAGGGCTTCTCAAGAGATACTGGGTTTTTTTCAGCCAAAATTCCTTCCCTCCTACACCCTTCCCTATAGAGTTCTCAGCAGTAAAGCAATTTATTCCAGTTACTACATCTACAAGGCTAAGAGGTTTGTTTGTTTTTTTCTTCTCAAAGTCATTTAGAGAGATGGGTAAGCCAGACTAGGCTAAAAAACAACATGAAGAATTAAGGTGCTGAATTTTCACACAGATACAACTAAGCCTTTTAGCAGGACAGATTAGTTTGCCATTTCTCCGAGTCCTACGTTTTGCAGCGAAGCTGCACGTCTGGAACTGCGACAGGGAAGTATATGGCTGGCACAAAGACGCCATCTATCCTTAGTGCACAAAAATTCTCGTATCAACTTGATAGCTCATAAGAAAGTGAGAAACAGGTCTGATGAGTAAAGGCCAGAATGTTTAACACAGATGATTTATTTGGTACACTTGATCCGAAACATTTCTGTTATTCCTGAAGAAGTCCCCAAGGAGAGATTACGGAAACTTTCCTAGTGACTACAAGAAGAAATAAAGACACTGGCATTCCCTGTAAAGCAACTTGATTCTCAACATTTCTAATCATCAGTCTAGCAATACTTTCTAAAACCAGGTATTTTCCCTCATCTTACAAAAATAAGTACAATTTTTAAAGATGTCAATTTAAGCACATTTTAAAGAGTTTGCATCTTCCTATTTTTCATCTTACTTTACCCTCTGGAAATTGTGACTATGTGATGCAGTGTCTTCACTATATTTGACTCATTCACAAACAGATGATTTGTAGTTTGTGGTTCAATACTGCAAAAACATCTCAGTGTGGACTCATCGCTAAAAAGAGCTCCAATTCTCCCTTTTCCTATATTTTACATCCTGCCTGAGGCTGAATATCTGGAAAAAAAAATTCAAGCACTGAAGCCACTTACACTGTCAAACAGTTTCCCTGTGGTGGTAGTAAATGCCCCAGAGCACGAGTCATTTATAACTTCTCCAGGAACAAACAAACAAAAAATATGTAAGAACATACTCTAGGAAGTTTTCCTAACCTCGCAAGGTGCAGTTAGGCCAAATGCTGTAGTATGATGTTTTTGCCTATGATGCCTATGACAAGAAGAAGAAAATAGAAAATACGACCAGTCATCATGTATTTTCCACCTGAAACCCTTAGAAGCAAGAGCAGCAGATGATAGGCAAACTGGGATGGGATTTTTCTTGCAGTGTTTTTTTAGAGCAATTGAGTCAACAGCGGTTGTTCAGTTCCCCTTCCTCTCAGCTACAAAAAAGCTACGTATCCTCTTACTAACAGA
Organism: Baryphthengus martii; assembly: GCA_013396935.1. Classification (NCBI taxonomy): domain Eukaryota; kingdom Metazoa; phylum Chordata; class Aves; order Coraciiformes; family Momotidae; genus Baryphthengus; species Baryphthengus martii. The sequence continues at coordinate 41,760 of VWZK01003438.1, forward strand.
GAAGCTCAGATGTTGGTTAAAGATGTCTACTGTGCAACTGAGGCAAAATCAGCCAGTCTGGTAATAGCCATCCTGTAGTGTAAGTTCCCTGCGAAGCGCTGTGAAGATACTGGCACAAAAATCTGCACTGCATATTGCTGCAGTATAATTAATTAAGCCTGACAACACCCCTGTGAAATACAATAGGTCTAACCACTAAACCAAATCATCCTTATAAACATCCAAATGTCAGCAAGTGAATTTATGTCAGGTTTACTATTCAATCATAGGGGAAAAAAAAATAATAAAATCACATATAGCCTCAAAAAAAGCACTTTATATTAAGTAAAGCTCTCTCTTATATTTTTGAATAGTAATAAAGAAATCAAAGGTATGACAGCCTTTTACAGGGATAACGCCTTAGAACATTAGTAGATAAATCTTTGAAGAGGTAAGTAGTAGTATTATCCGAGTTTCCAACTGCAGAATCATACACTGTATTTGAGGATTCTCTGACACTATACATAAAATATTATAACTATTAATTCATAATGACAATCTAAATAATTAAAATAAATCAAAGTCTCATTAATATCAAGATTTTGACAGCTGGATGTCTTACGTGGTAAGGCAAAATGTACTTTATAGGATATTACGCCTTTAAGATCAGGTATCCCTAATAGCACACACCGAGACAAGCGTAGACATATGTTCCAAAAGTAACTCCAGCTTGGTTCTTTACGACTTTAGCTTGAAGGATTTCATTTTCTGTATAATCTTTAAAGTGGAAGTGCAGTCACTAGCCGCTGGCTGCACTGTTTATCATAAAGTCAGCTCACTTAGTGCTGTCCAATTAAAATAAACTACAGCTGCAATGTATCACTATTTTTTTAAGTATCTGAAAATATTCCTGCAAAGCCCAATCTCCAAAAATAAAACATAAATGAAAAGCAACAGTTCATTTGGCAACCAGCTAAGAGAGGATGTTTTGACATTATTTTCATGTTATTAAATGCACATTTTCCACTTAAAAAACAAGAAGCTCCTGTCACAAACGATTTATATTTTAAAATACTTTATATGACAGAAGAAAGGCATATAATGGCTTGCTGCTGTAACCTTGTAAAATAAAATACAGGAATACAAACAATCTATTTTTCCTTTGATAATTTCTTTGACTATTTTGCTGCTTATTGCAACAGACAGACAACATTTCAGTGCTAGCCAATGTAATACAGTAGCATTAAATATAATGTCCAAACTCCATCTGACTTCCTACAACACATTCACTTAATTTTAAATTACTTCCTTGCTCTCTTCTAGTTCCTGCCTGAAAAAAATGACAGACTATAAAACTTTTCTTTATCATCTTTAACAAACGATGGTATCAAAATGATCTATTTAAGTAAATTTGGGAAAATCAGGGTCTCATTACATGTTTCTGTGCTTCATTTCAAGCACAACAAAAGAACGGGAAATGAAGTACAAACTTTTTTTCTTTGTTACTGACTTTGTTCTAGTTCTTCCAGACATCGCACTTCTAAACTCAGGCTGCCACCAACAGACAGCATACAGAGAAGTGAAGGTGATGTTCATCTGCGATGCGTAGATGTGAGGCATCAGTAAGGCCTCCCTCACTAAACAGCACCTAATGAACATAGATAAAATAAAACCAATGTAACTTTTACACGTTGTCTAAAGTTCCTGTGCAGAAGATTTCTGGGTGGTCAGCACAGCAAAAATTACACAAATGTCTTGAAATGCCTGTAGAAAGTCTATTACTAAAAGAAGATTTTGTGTGGCTGGAGATGCACAAATTTTCTCACAGACAATTTCTAAAAGTTAGACTGTATTTAGATAAAGAACAACACTGCACCTTTAAGAAAATGTTATTTTTCCTGAGGCCCTATCAAGGTAAATTTCATCAGTATTCAAAGAATGAGCAAAGCACTTCAACAATTTATTTCAATAAAAGAAGACTTAGCTGAAAGGAGTATAAATGATGAGAACTTGCTTTAAACTGATTTATTCCCTGCAGCAATAAAAGGAATGTTTCTTCACTCAGCTGTTTAATATGCAAATATGCAGAGCATCCAGCTTCTGACAGCACATCATTAATAAAACCTTGCACTAAGCAGAGCTCCCGATATTTCATCCTGATGAAAATACATGATGATGATTTTAGACTGTATAATTTCAGAGTTGGAACAATGTACTTCCCAGTGATGGAAACTCAGCAATCCACAGTTCTAGCGTAGATTTTTTAATAAGTTAACCTTCTGTAAGACGAAGACATCTGTTTACAAGAATCGTGAACACGGAAAAGCTTGTCCCCAATCCCTCTCAACTGGACAATCCAAACCGTAGCTTGGAAATCAGTACAAGAACCACCCTGTTATTTACAGAAGAGCATGAGTTGGTTTCTTTTTTCATCAACTAGTTCCTCTCTTATTTACCAAGGTTCACATACTAAAAAAAAAATCCCTTTACCTGTACTTCTATCAGCCACTATACAGTCCAATAAATTTTCAGCAAAGGTGGAAATTAATGTTATCCCTTAAAATGAATTAAAAAAAAAAAAATCCTGCAATTTCACTGAATCCTATTGAAGTCTATAAAGATGAACTTCCTATATTTGACCATGCTGTAGCATTTTACTCCTTGTGTTCATAGCCAAGTTAGTACACATGCTTTTTTTCCCTTCATTGTTTGTGCTAAAACTCTTACACTCTTTCCAAGGAAGTTTTTTAAAGGAGTAAAAACTATCAAATGTTTGGAATAGGGAAAGGAATATTTGCCAGTACTTTGCTCTGAAGTCTTTCTAGTCCAAAGTTGGATATTGGAAGCTATTCAGAAATGTCAGCTTTTTACAGCATCCCTTTGTGCAGAATTGATCCTAACGGGTGACACAGAATGTCCATTTTTCTGTTGGGATGAACACTCACCCAGATGCCGTTGATTACAACATGGAAATCTGAGGAGCACTCATTTGCTTGCAGTAAATGGTAGGTAACCATAACAACTTGGGGAAGTTTGGTGGGCAGAAGTATGCTGTTCGTTTGCCTCTGAAGTGCTAGGGTCAAATATAAAGAGAGACCCTCTTCTGCACTGCAAGAGCAACAACAAAAAAAATGACTTTGCGTTTTAATTCAAAAATATTTCTACTATGAATCAATCATTTAGTGTATTTCAAAGAAGTTTGAAGGATTTTCCTTTGAATCATTTCCCAACGGGTACCTAGGAAACAAAACATCTTCAGGGCTAAATTTCAGGGGAAGTCTTGCAGGTTTTAGTAAACTTCTCCTAGCCAGTACTTTACATGTTTCTGTTTTCTGTGCATGGCGATACTCCCTCGTAACTCAAATGGGATTAACCAATTAAACATTTCCCAGTAGTCTCTAAAATAGCTGCTCTTGGCATGTTTTTTGCATGGAACAAACCTCAGCGGGAGGATATGATAGAAATCTTGCACTATTTAAATATAGAATTGGGACATCAAAGAAAGGGTTGTATTGAAATAACATGGATAATTAAGGAAGTGGAGAACAGTAATAACTGATTTACATAAAATGCTAATAAGCCTCTTGACTTGTTCGGCAATTTCTGCTTTAGGCATGGTAACTGCGGGTTCAAATTTGTGTACTGATTTTACTTTAGTATTTTCTTTTTTTTTCCCCTCTCCTTTTTCTCTCCTCATTTTTTAAGCTCTCTACAGCCAGGCCAGTCTGTACCTGGAACAAAACCATTTTCTAAAGAAAACCACAAAGAGATGAAAACCTGAACGTAAAGTTATGTAAAAGTTTTGTACACATTCATATCCACACAGGCATAGGAAGCACAAACTGTAAAGGCCTTTAATTACTTGTCTGCCTGTGTCTGGCTTCAGACTGCATCCCTTCTAGTTAGCTCACTTTCGGGTCATGCTGAATAATGTGTTACAAACAATCCATGACATATCAAAAACGTTAAACGCTTTTCACAATTACCAGAACTGAAAAACTTTGAAAACAACTGGACTGTAATGGGAAAAATGTTTCCATGGCATTAGGCTTTTATGCTCAGATGGGATGATTAGGGCACCGTACCAACACTACAGGTTACACCTATTTTACACTGTACCCTTGTGCCATTTGCTTCTGCAAAGAAATTATATGCTCTGAAATTCTTGTTTCATTTTACTCTCCTACTGATCTCTCCTCGCAGTGCTACAGCAGCAGCGGCTTTGAGATGTGAATGTGAATGAGTGTCTGAGCCGTTCCTTCAGGACATGTCTGCGTATTGACCTTCAGCTTACCCTGCTTCCCTGTGAGCCCTCTAAGCATGATCCATCGCTTTCTCAGGCCATTCTCCCTTCACCCCATTGATGGGTTTCAGAGCTACTTAAATTTCAAAGTCCTGATGCGTTGCAGCAGTGGCCAGGGCTCAGCTTTGCTCACTTATAGATTGTACAAGGTCATAGTAAGGGAAGGGGAAAAAAAGCCAGAGCATTTATCAGGATGTATTGCTTTACTTTTTCTATCCATCACAAAGGCGATGATTCTATTTTAGTGAAAATCCATTGAACTCAGATCAAGTCAGATGGCTGTTATCATTGGAAACTCAAGAGCTGTCACACCATAATCGGTACAAATGATGAACACTGAAACGTGGGGCTTGAGGCCGCTTAATGGTCTTTAGTGAATTTTTTTCTGTTGCTTTTTAACCACCACAAAATCATTTTACTTAAGTGATTTCAATTTAAGAACACTGAGATTTTGTTATGCAAGCACACTTGATTCAATTACAGATGATATGACAGCTATTGTGCAATTAAATCTTTTCTACCAGTGCTCCTTCTCCCTCACGCACACACCAGTACACAGATGTAGACCACCCATACAAGCACCATCCTTTGCCTCAAAGACACTGATTCTGGTCATCATCTGCGATACATTTGATTCCACTTGTAATAGGCAACACCACCATGTGACATTAACAGGAACTTCTGCAGTAATACTGCTTTGTGTTTTGTGAATGAGCTTGGGGAAAGCTGCTCTGTTCTAGAGCTACCCCTGTAAGAAGGAGCTATGTGCAAGAAGGAGCTACGCGTAAGCAGGGAAAGGGGAAAGGAAGTCAAACTTCAGTTCTCTTTCTCAAATCACAACTAGCTTAGTGAGTATTACATTTTAACAAAAAACAACCCAAAAAAACCAACACAACAACAAAAAAAAACCCTGGGGATCTTGACACTACTTAAAGGCACAAAGATATGAAATTACTGGATATTATTCAGTATAATTACAAGTGTATTTGAATTGCATCAGAAACACAGTACAGGGGAGTGCAAAGGAGCAGAATATAGGCATCATACCTGACAGAGTTTGTTCTTCCCTGCAGTCCAAGCATGCTAATTATTCTCATACTTAGGCTTCATTCTACTTCCTATCAGCTGTGACAGAATCATCCTTTACTTCACTTGTTTCGATTTCATCACATGCATATAAGGATTATCATCTATCCCAAGTTCTAGGGGACCTTGACAGATAATTAAAAATGCCTCTCTAATTAAGAGAAAAATAGCAACAGACAGTAACTTCGCTCCACAGAAAAACAAGTCATTCTACAAAATTGTTATTTTCCTACTGAAACCCCATAATAAAATAATTGCCTTCCAATTTTTGAAAGTCAAAAAGAACCCAACCCTCTTCACTTCCCACACAAACCCATTCCCCAGACAGAGTTATAGTACTTATTCAAAGTAAACATATTCAGCTTCACAAGTACTAGCAAATCTTTGCCTGGAACACTCCCTCCTCCAGCACACCTACAGAATACGGTAAAGGAAAGACACAACTTATGTAGGAATGTCCTAAGCTACCTGGAGCATTTTATGGTTTAAAACCACGTTTAGATCTCGGGTTTCGACCTCCTCCCAAGGAGCCAGAGCAACGCATCTTGAACAAGAAGTATCTCTAACAATACAAGATTTAAAAAGGGAGGAAGGGGACAAAGGAAACAACCTTTTCAACTGAATGATGAAGAACAGTAAATATTATTGCTGTTATTATTATTATTATTACTATAAAGCACACAGTGCACCTTATAAAGAGAAAAGTCCAAGCTTTCTAGTTAACTTGACAGATTTATGTCACCTGCGCCCACCCCATTGATGAGGCCAGCATGGCCTCTCCAGTCACTTCGGGCAGCTTCACGGCTGTTCTTACACAGTTTCACCTTCTAGTAAAGTGAGTGCAAAACTGAGAAAAAGAAATAAGCCTAGAGCAAAATGTACTTAAGGTATGGTTCTTCCTCACCTGCTTCCTTCTTAGATTAGCCAGTGTATTGTGAAAAATGTGCTTTTATGTTTGGTAGTGCCGTGATTCTGCTATCTCCTAAACATGTCAGTCATGGGAAGGTAGAGAGGATCATGCAGAGGAGATTTCTGTGCACCTGGACATCTAATATAAACAAGTATTTCGTATTTTGACTGACTGACGTTTCCAAGCAAAGTGACACAGAACACAGGCCTGTGGTTCCTCTCTGTTTTCACCCCTCAATGCTTCTAGAGATCTAGAACAGAGCCTGGTGACGGCTGTGCACAAGCTCCTCAGGAGCCCCTTTAAAACTCCTGCAGAGTGGCATTAATAAGCCTTAGTGTAATGGAGGATCAGCCCCTATGCTCTGTGCTTCAAGAAGCAGAAAATCTTAAATAGGCTGGTGTTACATCTTTAAATCACTTTCTATAAACTTTAAAACAAATACAATTTGGGGAAGCTCTGTGTTTAAAATAGTATATTTTTCTTCAATGAGAAAACCACATTTTAACCTTCATTCTAATAAAAAAATGATAATTTTTGTGGATATTTTAAATGCAGCAAGTAACAATTTGCAGAGTTTTAGCTGTAGTCACCTGTGCATACACTGCACACTCGGGGGAGTGTTATATTTTTAGCAGTGAAATACCTTGGGTAAATAACTGATTTCCTTCTATATGTTAGTGAATATCCAAAGAGAGATTAACAGCTAAAAATATGCTTAAAATGCATATACTGGAAACTCTGTAGAGCTCGCTGACTTACAAGATAAATCAAAACTGGTGTTAGAGCTACTGCTACTCTTTGCTCCCACATTTGGAGCCAGGCCGCTGACAGAACACGGATTGAGTCAGGGGACTCTTCAAATGACCACAGAAACCATTCCACAATGGTTTCTTCTTTATTTCCTCTATTTGAACTCTGGGGATATCTGAAGTGTATGATGTGTTGTGCAACTACACCAGTAAGGATTAATTTGTCCTCTACAAAATTTTTGATATTACCTGCTTTTGCAAATGAGATTTTAGCTCTTCTCTAGCAACTGTCAACTCTCTAGGTACCGGGCTATTTGCAGAAGAGATGTTGTGCAAATCAGGCACTTGTATTTTTATTCATTAAACCTTTTGCTTCTTAACCTATCTCAAACTTCTAATCCAGTTTTTCCTCCCACGTAAGGGGAATATCTTCGCCATTTCCAGCAGCCCCGGTATCTTCCGCTGTTGCTTTGGGATAGCGAGCGGCAGTGAGAGGCACTATTTCACATGGGCCTTTAATTCCTTTCAACATTTCCATCTCCTGCTCTACAGAGCCAAGAAATGGATACGCTCAGTTTGGGGTATGTGCTTCATAGGTCCCACTGCAGCACAGCAAGGCCTGACTTCTTAAAGTTTTAATGTCACGTACTTTCCCAAAGCACAAGGGCCTCTCCAGGTCTTATTTTTCTGTTCCCAAAGTCAAGGTTTTCCAGAATATGTCTGTAAAAGTCTGAGTCTTTCTGGCAAACAGCATATGGGCCCACACTGTGATAGTTCAGTTTGAGTATTATTGAAACCTCTCTCTAATTAGGTAATTTAAAAGGAAAAAACAAACAAAAACAAAAATAACTGCAACTGAAAAAAACAAACTGAAAGCCTTTAGCTTCTATTTTACATCAACAAAGACATGTTTTCATCATACTGCTCTTACAGGCTGTGAATCTTCACTGGTCAACGTCAGCAGTGCTCCGAAATCCTGATATGGTATTGGAAGTTACCACAGAAATAGGTAACGCTTGTCACTGATTCACTAAATACAGTCCATAGAGAAACGGGAATAAAAGACAGAGCACAGATTCTGGACTGAACATACAGGCAGAATTTTCAACAAGCTTAAAGAGACTGTAACTATGATGAAATCCCTTTTAAACCATTTTTGCTGGACACAAAATTCACCACAACTTCCAGCACCTATGAGGTACTTTTACTTTTCTGTGCCTTGTATGCCTTTCAGGTACGAGTGGTGGGGGCTGTAGCGGGTGATGTGAAAGAGCTGACACCTCTGCTGGGGAAGGGAGCATGGTGGACTGCCACCAGCAGCACCACAGGCACTCGAACTCAAAGCAGGACTGACAGCACACGTCCCCTATATAACAGCTTTATATTCAATTCCATCCACTGGAGATGTCAGAAGTGAAACAAGGTTATCTGGCAGCAGCTACCATATTTTACCTATCTATATAAATACATTTAAACAAGTGGGAAATAAGGTTAGGGGAGTGACCTTGAGGTATGGACTTTTAGGCTAGTAACCCTCACATAACTTCAACTTGAACACTGCAAATGGGAGGAAAAACAGTACATGACACTGACACATCTACTATAACTATCCATGGAAAAGAATTAAAACGGTTACGTGCTTTAACACAGCCCCTGTCTGTGAACTAGGAATGCTTTTGTAGTGTGCTGCCTCATAGAGCAGACAAGCTTCTTAACTGGATGTTGGGAGAATTGAGGCAAAACTTTTATCTTTACCATTAAATCTCTCTTTTCAATCACTAAGCTCCCTATGAAACAGCGTAACAATGCTCCTATTAGGTAAGCAAGGGACAGAGTGGGCGTAAATCCCCACTGAATTAACGTGCCCGCTCCTGAGTCAGCACTGGGCCTTCCAGCGTCAACCTTGCCAATCAGCATGTCTGGATTTTCCCATTTCCCAGTGGCATGGGGCTCATCTTCCTTCTGAAGAAATCAACCCCAGTATGTGGCACCTCTCCAAATTAGCACCACAAACCAGGCTGGGTTTTACAGTCTAATTAGCATTACTAGAGAGTGTCCATTTTCCAATAACTTCCACAGTATTTAAACAAAGCCAATTACAGATTGTGGCCCTATAAAGCATACAGTTAGTTTATAACGTTAGATAGTAAGATCAACACACCTACTACTGGCTCCTTGCCAGCTTTGGTTAGTAGAATTAGGGTCTGGACTTGGGATCTCTCAGTGAACAGACGCTAATGTACCGGTGAAGGGTCATCAAAGCAGTGTGACTGCAAAAGCCCGGAGAGGTACTGAAGCCTCTCATTCCTCCACTATCTTTTGTCCCCATCCGGTTTACCTAATAGATGATCCTAACAATTCACATTGGCAGTCCTTTGTAGTGTAATGAACACTATGTGGTCTGATGAATGCAACCACTGCACAGAAAACGTCAGTTCTTTCATTAAGAAACCCTTCCCAAGTTCATTGTATTGAACCAGTGCTCCAGCTATTAGGCTGATACATGACACAGTCAATTCCAGTTACACTTTAAGTGACTATTCACGTTCAGTGAATTCAATTTTTAAAGCTAATTTTTATATGTTTAGATATTTACACAAATGCACATTTCTTTCAACTTGATTCAGAGCTTTCTGTTATTGTAGTAAAGGCGGAGTGGGGAGAGGGAATCACATTTCCTAACAAATCTTGAAAATGCATAGCTGATGGAAAAGACACTGAAAATCAAAAGAGCATCTTCTGAGAGTATAGTTGCAAAGAACTCTTAGCTACTTGCAGGTAAGATAAATAGCAGTGTATGCTTTTATTAATAGTAAATAAAATATCTGCATTAATTTCTTTTAAAAATGCCTATTGCTATTTCACATTTATTTCTGAGAACCTATTTTCTGATATTAGCCAATATAGTCCCTCCCTGTATTAGTGGCACGTAAACTTTTAAAGCAGGTAATTAAAAAAGTTAAGCTATTGCTGCTACTGAACAAAAAGCATCAGTTCTTTCATTAAGAAAACCTTCCCAAGTTCATCGTATTGAACCAGGACTCCAGCTATTAAGCTGTGCGATGACACAGTCAATGCCTGCTATAGTATCAATTCAATTGAAGCATCTTTTTGCTATTGCTAGTTTTTCCGTACTTTTTTTTAACTTGACATTGTTTATTGATAATTATTAGAGGACCATCAGTTCCAAAAGATAGGTATATTCTCATTATATGCATCCTCTATAGCCCACAGTAGTATTTCTGTACAGATCATGCTGAAGTCTTTGAATCACTTACATACACAAGATTGTGATACAGTTCTTTAGAAACAGAAAATAAAGTCTTTTATTGCATCATTGGGATATTGAATGACAGAAACTTAGCTGTCCATCCACACATTCAAAGAGAACAGGCTATTTATTTCTTTTGAGATATACTATAAAAATGATTCCATTAATGTGGATTTGTTTTAAATTAAATGCAAAATATCAAGGCGACTTTTCTACAATTAAAAAATTAAAACTATTATATCTTGACTTTACCAGGTTTAACAGGCTTGGACTAAATCTCTACTGTTTGGGAAATAAAAATACCTTTCTTAATACGACATTTCATAAGACAAATTAAGATTACGGGATGCAGAGACTTTGTGGCTTGATAGACTTTGCAAGCGGAGAAGGGGGATGCCCTTCAAAGTTAGAGGGTAATCATTATTGACCTTGTGCATTCAAGACAGCATAGCAGCTTTCTATATAAAGAAACTTACAGAGAGGTCATTGAAGGCACTAGTGAAGAGATATAAAAAAGGATAGGACAGAATACAGCTCAGTTAAGCAGGTTAAAAATTTAACTATAAACAGATTCAGGAAATGAAGACAAAAACAAAAGAACATTTTCTTTTTAAGTGTCATGCAAATTTATGGTTCTGCACTAAACGTTCATTATCAGTTAAGTAGCTTTTACAATGTAATTATTAAGTCTTATTGTTTCTGCAAAGGTTTTTCTCTTCTTTCCTTACAAACAGCACGAGCACTTTTTGGTTTTTGAACAAAGGGGCATGTGCTTCGGGGCTGGCACTCGGCAGGCAGGAATTTGGGTTCTGGTCTTCCCTCCTTTACTCATTCACAAGGTGTCTGTTAATCTCTCTTTGTCTGAATTTACCTGTCTGCAAAATTGGTACAATAAAACCACCAGACATCTCCTCAGCATTGTATGACACTTCGTTTGGCCCTTCAAAAAGCACACTTAAGTAGAGTATTTTGAAATCACTGAATGAAAAGTATTATGTAATGAAAAGTAAATTACTTTAGTATGATAAGGTTGTTTGGAAAATTGTTCACTTAAAATACTTTGGTTAGGAATATTAAAACACCTGAGATACAGAGTGGATAGGTTTGGTTTTTTTCTTTTAAACAAAATGTTAAAATAAACTGTAATGCAGAAAAGGTCCTATTCACATGTACTTTCTACTCCTATTAAATTAGATCACAGTCAGTATTATTATTACACGGTATTCACATATTTTCTATTTTCCCCTCTAGATAAAGAATAAATAAATTGAAAGAGAAACATAAATAAAACAAACAAACAAAAAAAAACAACAAAAAAAACCAAAACTGAGACCTTACTTTTACAGACTTTATCCACAGACACAAACCTGCTATTCTCTCTGTGACACGCATTATTTCTCCCCAACCTACAGCCTCCTGAGGGCTGTATAAATTTGGCCTGGTGAGGCAAACCTCTGTATCCTACTGGGTCTTTCAGTTCCAGAACACCAGCCTACCAAGCAGCTAGGAAAGTGCAATCTCAATACACTGAAAGCCTCTACCAGAAAAGTTAATCATTCTTACTAATAGATGCCCACAGCATCCTAGAAACAATCCACTTGCGTGACTGTCCTGCCCCTTAAACTTCCCCTCCCCTGTCGGCCGATAGTCCGCAGTTTGCCAAAATACGTTTCGTTTTCAAGTGATAGATTTATTACAGCCCTTTTGTCACATTCATACCCTTCCTGAAGAGATAAAAATAAGAAAGACCTTACAAGAAGATGTTGTAGCAATAGCTAAATCATAAATGTTTGATAAGGAATGGCTAAATCCAGACAAATAACTGTTCAATCCCACTTTGTATTAGGCAGATAAAGTCATACAGGAAATCAATGTGATCTATTGAAATGAAAAAAGTCCAGCTTAGGGACTATATGGTATTATAGAATATGTGACATTATAAATGGACCGCTTTCATAACTGTTATACAATGAGAAGTTGCATGGGTTTTATTTATTTTTGTGTTTATGAATGTAAAAGCAGAATGTGAAAGTCACTATTTATCAACAGGGCAAACGTGGGCAGCAGTGAAGTAGGTGAGTATTTATAACCTTTTTATTTTCCCACTCTTGAAGGGAATACATAATCCTCTCTAGGGATAAAAGGATCTTCAGTCACCCACTAGCCCAGGGCTCCTTTTTAGCACAGGCTGACAGATGTGCTAAAATTATAAGTGAAGTGTTGTGATGTTGACTCCTAAAGCAGCGATTATTAAGGTTGAAATTAGTACCCCCTCCTAGCCATTCAAATGTTAAAAAGTTCTGACACCAGGCATAATTGGACAACTTTACCTAGTGGGGATAGCATTACATTTTATCCTACTGACTTCTTTCTGCCTTTTTCATCCCCGCTCCAATTTAAATGAAGCAAAACAACTTTTTATACATCTTTTACTTACACAAAACAAAAACCTGCTTATGCAGAAAGACATCTCAAAAGCAGACGTACGAGTTCACAACTACATATACAAGTAGTATTGTTTAAGGCTATACTATTTCAGCTGACAATAGTATTTTAAATAAGATGCAGTTAAAACAAAAAAGACTGAAGGAAAATATAAACAGATGTCCTAATATGTATTAGCATCTGCTGAAAGAAATTTCATTTGAAAACGTAAGACACTTTTCTGGCTTTATGTACTAATTACTTAGATGCAGTGTTAACACACTTTAAGCTTCTGAAATAAAAGTTTCACATGTACTGTATCTATGTATACCTGGATATATGGCCAGTTGCTATAAATGGCACTAAGTGCTAAAAGTTACAAACAATCCACACAATTAGATTTCAGGTCATTTAGATCAGTGGGAACTCAAAAAACCCCCCATGTTAATGTGCTACACACTCTGTCACTTCCTCAAATACTGCTGAGTTTGACACATTAACTAACGGACCATCACCTGATAAACACTGGATGTGTACAGATGAATAAAGACGAATAAAGTCTCAAATTGCCTCCACTGACTCAGATGAAGATTTTGACCATGACACACAACCAGCAGTGTCATTGTACTATTGCAGTACTCCTTTGCTCTGTGTCTAAAGAAAAATTAAGTTTATGATTTAAGAGAGTTTTCTGATAGATCTTCCTTATTTTATGAAAAAAAATCTCAAAATGTAGCCCAAGACACACACTGTAAAGTAAATATGGGAAAGCTGACTGCAAAACCTAACCAGTGTTTTAAAATCAAATAAAACTCAATGTTGGTGAATGCTTAACACTTTGCTATTGAGTAATATTGAATTTATAAAGGCTGATGAGCACATCTCTTTCTGGCATGAACAAAGGAAGTGTTAATACTGTGGCGCTCTCATAGTCCTGTACTATACATTGAGTTACCAGCTTTGACAACCTCACTAAGCCCTATACTTCATCTTTCAGCTGAACTGTGCATATTGCTGCATCCTGCCCAGGGCTACTACGCATCTCGACCAAACCACGTTGGTCTCATGCAGAGAGCACAAACACCTAGACTTTTATTACACTGCCTTGCTGTGCCTCCTTCCCAGCATGTCACTCGCGCGTCAGGCTGCTGAACATTTACTGGGCTAATGCACAAATCTGGCTCTAATTAAAGCCAGGAGACAAGCTAACGTGCACAACTCGGTTCTGCTTTGGCACTGTAGCCAGGGTAGCCAGTGCTTAACTGATTTTTGATAGTTAATGATTCATTCTCAAGGCAATCAGTAGCATCAGCTCCCTTGCCATTCAGCGTTATTGAGAATATGGTATGATTTCCAACACTCAACTACTAGTTGACCCAGTTGGAATAGCCTCTTCCCAACTGCTTTCTCGCACTTTCAAGGCCACTGAGTTCTTGTAGATGGTGAGCAGTAACACACTCTGCACACATGCGGTACACAAAGAACAAGCATAAGATTCTCATATCTTGTTTTTGAGAATATTCTTGCCTGTTTCTTTAATCTTGTAATTAAGTTTTGACTTGTACTTGCCATGATCTGTCTCTCTAAGGATGTGGTTGGTCAAGTCTCCTACTGTAACCTCCTTCAGTATTACTCAGCAGTCCTCTGGACTTGCCGTAACTGTCAGCTCACCAGAACATACTGCTCCAATTGCTGTTCTCCATCTGCTTCTGTCTGGTTTGGTGCCAATACTTTCTTTTAACTGTAAGATTTTTATCTTACATACCCACATGAAGGTCCAACCCACCTCATTCCTCTTCTCTCTGCTCCTGCACTCATTATGCTGAGCACCTTTGGTAGGAAGCTTTCTTTTTCGCAACAAATTCATCCTTTCTTCCTCTAATACTGTAGTCTGTCTATATAAAAATCTTCAGTTTATTCCAGTTCATCCTGTTTCACTATCAACATGTCAACGCTCACCCTAGATCAACTTTAAGATAGTAATTTTCATTGATGACTTCCTAAATTTTCAAACAAGCATTTTCATGCTTTCTTTTATTCTGTTTACAGATCTGCCCACAAGCATTTGCAGTATTATCTCATTATCTTTTTCATAATCCACATTAAAATTCTCCTTTTCTTTGGTATCTAATCTTTTCTTTGGCATCAAAAAAATCATGCCTAAAACAGGGCCTACCGTATTGATTAATATTATCTCATTATATGCTTGTTCTTTTTATCTATCTGTATCTCTGAGTTTTGATTAACACTTGAATTTAAGCAATAGAGACTTGGAACAATCTTTTTGGTTTATTTTGCATATTTATTAATATGGCTGAGTCCTCATCTGTGACTAACAATCTAGGCACTGCACTAACGATAATTATCATCATCTTGTTGTTCCTTCTTTGTTGATATATAAGCATGTAAACTGGATTTTGTTTTCTGGGTAGGACTGCCAGGGTTGATCGTTAGGAGTTCTGCTTGAAGAAGAAACTCAGGCATTTTTAGTAATCGTTTTCAAATTAAGGGTTGTACTTTTTTGGTTTTCTTTAATGGAAAATACTAATTTTTTTTTTTTTTTTTTAAATGGAAAATACTAATCGGAGTGATTTTGGGTTATGTTGCCAGACAAGCAGCATAGATATAACTATCATTTAGGAAACATATTGTAAGAAAATAAAAGAAAAATGAATTGCAAATTCTGCCTGTATATGTCTCAACAAGGACACATGACCATAAGACACTGAAGTGACCCTCAGTTTCCATATAAGTGACAGAATGTGAAATGCTAACACTCATAGACAATCTACCAACAATGAGAGAGTTCAAAGGCCAGAGAACCCTCTGTAAGAAGGGAAGCACTAGTATTCTTCTCCCAGACCTTCACAAGTTGGAGGTATTAATTTATTTAGACTAACATCAGCACTTGGATTAAATTGTAATATATTGTCTTGCACTAGTTCTATTAGTAGGAAATGAAAGGAGAACAGAACACGCGAACACTTTACCATGACTGTATAAACCAAATTTTACTTTGGAATAAGAATTACTTTAAGGACATCTGAAGCTCTGTTTTTCTTGCACAAAATCTGGGATGTGAACCTGAAAAATTAGCAAAAGGGCAGAAAAGCTTGAAAACAAGCTGATTATGACAGTCCTATCAAGAAGAAAGTGAAAATGCAAATGAAATAGACATTTTCTAAATATAGTTTAATTTATAAATAAGACTTCACATCACAGATTTGTTTATCCTCATTTGGTGATAATTGTTCACAGCAGAATATATCAGAAAATTCTATAATAGGAACCACAGCCAGGAAATGTTAAATAATTAATCACCCTCCCAGCCACTTGCATTTCTGTTGATATAAATGACCGTATAATTCCAAACCCAATTATCACTACTTAGCCATTCCATTTTGTAGTTAAAATCCCACAAAATTAAAGTGCATCAATTGTTAATGGTAATAGACCAGACGAGGGATTAAAGATTATTTTAATGTTTATTTCCTGTCAGGAGGTTTTTTTGGCAGGAAGCACTATAGACAAAAGGCTACATTAAGATGAGATTCATACAGTGTATTTAAATCTACTAACTTCTAAAAACCTTATGGTATAATTACTTGTTTAATCTACTTGTTCCCTGAAGATACCAATGGGGGTTGATCAAGCCAACTTCATTATATCTGCTTCACAGAAATCAAAATATTCTCTTTAACTTTGCAAAAAGCAGTCAAGCTTACCATAAACACAATTCTAACAACAACAGACTTGAAAAAGGAATGGACTGTACGAAAATATAAGGGGAACTAGTTTACTATCAGGACTTTTCTGTGTCATATTCTGCTTGGTTTATCCCCGGCACTATGAATTTGCATACAAGATTAAGTCCTTGTAAACACACTTAAACCAATCACTTTAATACTGGTAAAACTTCGTTAATTACAGAACTCTTTTTTACCTGCCACAAAGTGGTGACTTTTCTCCACTTTGCAGAAAAGTACTTATGCAAATGCATATACAGAGAAATCTCTTCGTTTAGAGATTAATTTGTTTTCTTAAAATGCCTTTTTGAATCATAAGGCATTGCCAACAGAACTGATAAAAGTAATTTTTTTTGATTAATACAGTGACTGGAACTCTAGAATCGGGTGTGAGGACTTAGGGATTTGGAGAGTGGCTTTTACAGTTTGTTATTTCAGTAGGCAGCAAGAACAGGCTGAATTTTATGCACTTCAAAAGGTTATTCTGCACAAAGTTATAGACGTGCATCCATATGTTGGATCTTTTGGGATAAAACCATGAGATTCGGATCTGGCAATAACTGTGCCAGTTATTTTAGACTTATATTCACATTACCCTACATAACGTCATTCGTTTGACTTGTGTGTCTTTCCTGTAAAAGCAGAAATCTACATATGTAATAAAAATAAAAGTTGAGTGGGAAATACTTGTGTTCTTGTGTACATGCGTTCCCTTCCTCACGCATTTAGACTATCTAACCCTCCAAAAGTTCCAGAGAACTTAGAGCACAAGAACATTATAGTGCTCTGTATCTACGTTTTTAATTCTCTTTTTTCTGCAGGAAACCCTTATCCTGCATATACCAAATCATGATACAAATAGCAGGGTACATAATTAGTTCCCATCTTATCAACAGATACCGTTTCTTTGTCGGTTTCAAATATTTTGTTAGGAGCAGGTTTGCTGTTTGGCTAAAGTCTCCTTTTATTCTTTCTCTGCTCTCTCCTCTTTATAGGAGAGAAAGACAGCCAGGGCAGGTCTGTGGCAGCAACATTTTGGTACCATCACAAGGAGGGGGTTTACAGACCAAGAGACTGCTCAAGAGGCTGGTGAAGAAGTTTCTCTCTAAAACCAGGGTTGCCTGGCAATGTTATCATTAATTTCTGAACAGTGAGTTTATTGATGTTAATAACTCAAAGTCCATTGATGTTAATAACTCAAATGTCATTAGATGCAGGCATTGAGAAAGGAGGTTCTAACTGAGACTAGATACTAAACAGCTGTTTGTCCTGGAGTCCCAGTTGTTGTATTACATTGATAACGCATGTTCGGCATAAAAGAGCACGACAGAATTAAAATGTCTGTGTAAGGCGCTTTTCCCTTGGTATACACCTGCGTGCGCACACACACACACGCCCCCCAAAAGGAGAAAAAAAAAAAAAGGCAGCAAAACCCACAAGAAAGTTCAGAATCCATCTCTTCTATTTGTGAGAGCAAGTAGACATGGTACAGAAAACCATTCCATAACCTTTCACAAACATAAAATTTACTGTGAATAAGGCCCTAAAACTCTATGCGCAGCTCTGATTTAAACCACTGAAATGCAGCCTCTCAAGAACACTTCCGTTCTAATAAATACCTCCCCAGGACATGATATGCTAACTTAAGTCCTAGGGGGAGTTTAAACAATACACTAGCAAGGCAGCTCTACCCCAACACTCGCTCAAGTGGCCAGGAAAGGACTTGGCCTTACCTATTCTTACTTAGCAGGATTAAGACGTTATTTAAGTTAAAGACACGGCAGCCATCCCAGCTTCTCTTCCCCAAACACTACCGCTGTGGCAAAAAGCAAAGCAGGTTTGGTTTTCCAGACTTAAAATTTCTCTGTAATTTTCTACGGAATTCAAGACTTTGTCAATGAGAAGAATTAATCTAACTTGTGGAAACGAGACTTCCCTGAAAACTCTAATGTTCTGTATCTTTTCGTTTTAAATTGTGGCATTAATAATGGTCTCAGCAGCAAGTGGAGAGAACGTGTGAAGTATATGCCCTCTTTATAGATTTCCTGTTTCTGCAATTTCACTTGAAAAATGGTAGTGCCCTGCCATCTGAAGTTTTCGGTTTGTTTAACTCCAAGCAAAAGACAATTAAACAACTTACAGTATATGGTCATGAGACTATAATTGCTCACCAGCACTACTTGTTGTGTCAGCTGCCACAAGGAGCAGCAACATTTTAGCTTTCCTAGCCTAGCAAGCCTGCTGGAGGTTACTGACTGTGGCAACGGTCTCATGCTGCGAAGAAAATATTTCATGAGCAAGAAAATTTCCATGGCATTCTTGAGGTGCTGAATTAGCACAGAGTAAAACAAAGAGACTGCATGCTGGACAAGCATCTAGAAGTACAGGGCATCTTTCAATAATTTTTGTTTTAGAAGACATGAAATTAGTATTTCATTTTTTTTTGTTTTCTTACAGTTTCTTACAATTCTCCCATTTTCTATAAACATAATTGCTTTGTGTTTTTTGTGTTTTGTTTGTTTTTTTTCCTATAAGCAAATTTATATCCTGAATCTATACATCTTTGGTTATCTTCTTCAACGCATAAGTTATGTAAGAAATGACATATCAGTCTTTTAATAGGAAGTTATAAACACTTGAAAAACAGATGGTTTAGGTGAAAAACAAAGATAAATTAAGCCTTTCAATTCCTGTTTTGGGTGACAATCATTCCCGAAATAGAGTGACCAAAATGAGTTCCCATTTGAAAGATGTTCAATGCAGTGTGCTTGCTCTCAAAGACATTCTCAGAATTGGCCCTATTTTGACATTTGTAGACAAGCAACTTGTAGATAGGACAATCACAAACCAGTGTCTGCTCTACCATTATTGATACTTTCTGCTACAGGCTGAAATAAGAAAAACAAACTTAGATCACCAATGCACATCCAAAATGTTGTTGTTCATCTAGCACACTCTCAGGACTACCTGTTATCCACATCAAACACAAAAAGCACATCATTAGCATCACTCTCTGTAATGGCAATACAAGAGAATTTATATTAAAGGTTCCTTAAGAGTAATCATGGTAGACTCTTGGCATTAAGATGAGGAATACTAATGTTCCGGAACATAAAAGCATAAATGACACCTACATCCCTATGCAAAGCCAATGCAAATCAATTACCTAAACACAATTTAATTCAAGATTCTTGGTATACCAACATAGAGATAGAACTCTATGTGATCAACAAGATGAACAGGAAAACTGTATTTCTAAGACCACATGTCATTATCTAGAAATTCTTTTGGTTCTTTTTAGTATGCAAGAAAATATTAGTTTTTTTAATTAATGCAAAAATGGAACACAAAGCATATGCAGAGTGGCAATATAATACCTGGACAATGGAGCTTAAGAGTAAAAGTATAATGAAATAAATTAAAAGGGAGAGAAGAAAACCATTTGGATGATTGTGACATTCTAATCTTACTAATATCTGTGCTGGAGAGTAAAATAGGTATTCACTTTCAGTTTAACAAAGTTGTTTTCATAGATTTCTGACGACACAAATAAATAATTGCATATAACCTGTAATTATTACCAATTGTGCTATACTGTGAAATGTGACTCTCAAATGCCAAAGCAGATTTCTCAGTGTATTGTCTCTCACTGACCTCCAGATCAAGTTTGCTCAGTGTCTAAAAGAATGTTCTTTGGGTTTGTTTTTGCTTTTCTAAACTGCTAGCTCTACACATTCATTATGGACCTAGAATAAAATCCAGTCCATTCTTCCATAGCTTAGCAACACCAAAGGAAATCAAATGCATTTTAGTTACTAAGGTGACCGGTTACAACAGTGATTCTACACAGGACTACGATAGAGTAAGATAAAAGCTGTTGGTTTTATGTAGTAATCCTTCTGCCTAGAAGTGTCTATTGAGAGACAGCATGCAGGAAAGAGCAGGAAGTAACATAATTTATTCAGCAAGAATACTATGGGGCACAAGTGCTGAGAAAAGGCTTACACATACCCCTACCTAATATTTCATTGAGCTAAAATGTACTCAAGAATATTAAATATTTATTCCATTTTTCACACTCTTGCCTCTTTCTTCTTCTTGTATTTATTTACTTTATTTCTTTATAAACATTTAGAATTTGTTTTTGCTGAATAAATAAATTAAAAGATGAGGAACCTATAAACAGACAAAAAAGCTCTGGGAGTTTTGCTACTGGCAAAAGGAGAAATTGCCGCTCATGGGTGTAATGAGTCAACTACCAAAGTGGAAATCTGGCAGAATTCCTGCATTTTAGAATAATGGGATATATAACTTCATTTTGGTGTATACAGGTTTTTATTTAAAAGTCGATTCTGTGGGGTTTTTTGCATTTGGTTATAGTTTCTTCTATTGCCATTTCTCACTCCAACTATTACAAGCTCATCAGTAACAACTTCCCCACCTCTTTCATCAAAGTCAGTGAAGTTTTCCACTACAGCTGATTGTCAAGAACATATTTATCATAAACTAATTTCCGAGCATAATCCTATTCAAACTATGAAGTAAATTCATGTGACTAAGTTCAACTCAGTGGAGTACTCCACTTACGGAGTGGAGTAAGTAGTATAATTTTCCTTCATCCCGGAAGACCTTATTTTCTAATTCTTTCACTTGGGATTCCAGGAAATGTTAAGATGTTAACTATCTGACAGAGTTCAAACCAGTGCCAAGTAGTTTATTATAGCACAGGTTTTATTCCCCGATTTCAGGGGACATGGACTTCTGATGAAAAAGGTGGAATAATTCTTGCCTCGGTGTGTAAAATCAAGACCAATTTAGTAACCCACTCCTCTAATACCGTATGTGCAAAGAAATAATTTAGACTCCTAGTTAATTTGAGTATTGAACTGAAATTCTGCAGCTGCTTTCTGCCAGTCCTGAAAACAGAAATTAATTTCAATGACCAAGTCGAATAGAGTGCAGCTCTGTCAGGTAATTAGTCATCGTCTTTTCCTACTCAGGGTCTATCACTGTGCTAATCCATACATAAACCCCAGTATTCCCCTAGTCACTCACAATCTAAAGAGCTGTTTAACTACCTATTTCTCCCATTCAATCCTACCCCAGATATCAGCAGCAAAATGAGCATTCTTTCATGTTTAGCTTTCTTGCCACTATTTACTGCCAGCAGAATTAATGCAACTGATTTACATTTTCTTTTTTCTGTTTGATCAGGTCTGCTGTTGATTAAGTAGAGCTTAAGGGAAAAAATTATACTCCTGCAGCTTTCCTACTTGACTTGCCAGTTTATTAATGAAAGAAGCAAGGATATTGATGGCCCAGAAACTACAAGTGCAGCAATTAAAGGGTATGTCCTTCCACGCTTCTAATTAAAAAAGAGTTCTTTTGTATTAAAAGATACAGTTTAGTGTCATATTTATATCTAATTCTCACTTTTGCTCTTTTGCTTCTTTTCTTTGTTTATTCTTTTTAAACAGAAATCTACTGGGAAAACTTAGATCAGGCAGAATAAAGAAACTTTCCTGATAAGCATTTCTGGAAGCTTTGTTCCCAAACATCAGTTTTAATGATAAAATAAAAACAGCCCTGCCCCTCAAAATCCTTACAACAATGAAATATCCACTGACAAATACCACTCTGAAGGCAATTTTGTGGTTTTTTTTTCCTTGTGTACATTAACAGAGTTTGTGCAACATCAGATTCATGAAAATTAAAGATTTTTGGATGTATAAAGATGAGTAGACTCTTCCCTCCTCCTAATACTTTCTTACTTAATATCTAAATTCTATATTAACTTTTTTTCCTGTTAGGTATTTATATGAACAATCTCATAGAGTTTCCTTCTGCTTCTTATGTAGTTTGATTTTTGCAATTTCTTCTTCAGAAGCACCTGAAGGCATAACATTGCCAATATTTTCTAAGTCTGCTGCGTCAGTCCCTTGCACATCAATGGCATACCTTCAACTTCAGAACTACAAACAAAGAAGTGACTCCTATTTCTGTCTGGTTTTGTGGTGTGTAATTCACCTGGACACAAGCAACAGAAGTCTAACGTATCCTGGATAAATCAAATTTTGCATGAAGCACAGACTGACCCTGCAGCACCTGTGGTGCAAGTGCTCTGGGCTCAGTCAGCACAAAGACCAGCCTGCCTGCCCCACATCCAAGCCATCCGGCACACAACTCAAAGTACTTCTCCATCTGCACACCAGGTACCTCTCCCAGATTTCTGCACAGCAACATACTCCCCTCTTTCAGTTACCAGACGTTTAAAATCCCTGGGAAATTATATTAGAAAACAGGTACAATATAAAAGTTATAATCTATCATTCCATAAAAGTAATGGCAGGTTATTTAATGTATTGAAAATGACTGTTCCCTGCACTGATGTTCAAGGAAGGAAGAGAAATAAAACATCTTCCTCTTCCTGGCCTGTGTCCCTCATAGCCGAGACTGGTGAGAACTGCTGTGATCAGATTAGGTAGGTAATCTTGTTGTATTATCAGATTCCCAACAGGCAGAGCTAGCTGTGTATTTAAGGACAGTAAGCTTTTCTTAAAAGAGGTACTAAAGTGAATCACAAAATTTCCCAGAGCTCCCAGCTGAACAAAAGAGCAGTAAACAAGAGTGATTCTTCCTTAGGGCTAACAGGGTTAGTGATGTTGCTCTTGGAGCAGACTCATCCACAACAGGACTGTCCATGTTTCTCCTTGAGCCACCCCTGACATGTCTCTTTCTGTTTGCCTAATAACCTGAAAAAAACCTGGTGGAGGAGGGGGGTTGGAGTTGTTCTAATGGACTTTTTGTCAGAGAAATTTCTTAATCACTTCCAGTTTTAAGGTGACTTCATAGAAATGGTGACCCTTACAAGTACCACTTGAAAGACACAGAAGCTTTAATTTGTTTCAACGGAATCGGAAGAGTTCTTATCTCTCCTCTGACCCTTTTTCCCCCTCTAGCCTTACACTCTTGGCACCATCGAAAAGTCAGAACCATTAAGTTGGTGTCAAGTGGCTGTGCTATTCATATTCTATTATAGTCAATGACAATTAACAGTGCCATTCAGAAAAGCCAGGTACTGTATTACACAATTGGAAAATTGATCTTATCTGAGGCTTAAAAACCAGCAATGTTCAGACCTTAACTCACAGGCAAAAAATAAGAAAAGGAAAAAAAAAAAAAGGGGAGATGAACTATTGCCCCACCTCAGCACCACGTGGCAAACAGCCATGTGCGAGGCTCAGAAACAACTCGAAGAAGCGGCCAAATTTCCGTATGAATACAAACTCTGATTTTTATCATCAAACAAAATGATGTTAGAAAGAAGAGCACAGATTCAACTGAATGCTTGATGATCACCTTCAAAGTTATTATTGCGGGCAAAATGCAACATCTTAGCATTGCTGACACATCAGAAAACCTCTGCCTGTGCCAATTCCAAGCTCTTTGCAGCACACGCCCACAGGCAAGCGCCCCTGCGCCTACAATATAATCTTTATTTCTAGTACTAGCACTGAACGTCTATTTTCATAAATGTTTTTCCTAGAAATGAGCACAGACACATCTTTCTTCTAATGAGTTACTGAATGGATCCAAAGGAGAGGATTAACAAATAACTCTCTACTTTGGAACGTGAGAATGTTTTCCTACGCCAGTGACTCTCAGAATTTACTACAAACCGGTACAATAGTTGATTACAGTTTAAGTCTATCTGCTTGAAACCACAGGGGGAATTTTAGATAGCAAAACTCAATTAGCTAGCTTGAATTTAACTAAAGCACCTGAGCTAAAACCTTTACACACAAAGCAAACATTGTAGATTCAGGACACGCTCCAGGCCACCATCACCCTGCTGATTTTTATACCTCATCTCAGAGGGCACTGTTCCCCCAAGCCGCCTGCCTGGGGACACTGGCTTTTAGCAGAATTCAAAACCAGAGCAAGTCTTATTGACTCAGCAAGCCATTATGTCAGTTATGTTCCCCAGTCAAGTACTGACTAGCCCACACAAGTATGACATAATCTGACAAGCTCTGGAGTAGATGGCAAGTTTTGTAGTCACTGCTACAGTTCAAGTACGTAACTGAAATACTTTGCAGTTAGATGGGGGAAAAAACCCTGAAATCTAAACAAGTATTCTTCTGTTTCAAATGCAGAATGCTAAGAACTCAACTGATTGCACAGACTGGTGGAAGGAATGCGCCTTTATATGCAATTCTGCTGTTTTCCAGACCAGGACCAGTGAAGTCCTTCTCGGACTTGGGCTCTAAGATATTCTGCACTGCTGCAAGGAATTTAGGTGCCTTTGTTTGTTCTCCTCCCTTCACTCCAGGTATAAGGTATCTGTACTAAATACTGGAGAGTATGGCCTTAACATGCATTACTCTGGAGACTCATGCTCAAATTCCTTCTAGTGGAAAAAGTGATAGTCCCAAATCCACCTTTGGTGCACCTGAAAGAGAACAGCTTGTATTCTAACAGATATTTTGCCTGACGCCAGGTTTTCTTGGGGAATCAGGAACAGACTGAGCACAGCAACCATCCTTGTCTGTTCATCTTTTTCCTTCACGGAATACAATAAGAAATCATCGGTTAGCTTCAGTTCTCTGGGAAAAAGTCTCAGATTGTTGCCTTAATGAAAAACATAGAACAGGCACAAAGCCACTATAGTTATACTTAAAAATCAATACTCCCTATTGGCCTTATAATTTGTGTACCAAATATCTGCTTTAAAATGTGCACAAGCCTTAAAATAAAAGCTGGGGAGTTTATATCTCAGACTTTTAAATGTTTTCTACAATTTCAATATTTACAAAACAATTATAGGATTCTTTGCTTGGCACTGAGAGTCTATTCTATTTTTCATTTCTCCTATTGAGAGGTAGAATAATATTCCCAAACCGCTCCAGTGCAATTAAAATTACTTTTATTCATATAGTTACCCCTATGTCCACCATAAGCATTCCACAGTACTAATCCTTTTAGGCCCTGATCCAGCAAAGCACTTTACTGTTTCTTCTTAAAATTACAAGTGTCCCCACTGATTTCAATGTAGTTATATTAGGGATAAACTTGGCCTACTATAGCAAAAATAATGTTAAAAATACAGTTTAAAAAACAAGGAAATTGAAAGCCTAAGAGACTTCAATATTTCTCTGTTTTAAAGTTAGGCATTACTAGTGTGCATTTGAGTACAGTCCAATAGTCGGTTATTTTTGTACAGTTAGGCCAATTCAGGTAAGGAGCCTCTTCGTATTAGAGATGCATTTATTTCAGATCTGGCTGGTTTCAATAAGCTTCTTACACCCAAATGTTACAAGGACAGGGACATAAAAATGTCAATTAGATAAATAAATCCGTAAGTATTGATAAATGCCCAAAATTAAATAAACCCACTGCACTCTAAGAGCCTTTGTAGCTGATATGGTTGTAAAACAATAAGAAAACCATCATAATTTGCATTTTTATAGCTACATTCATCAATAGTTCAAATATTTATCATGAGCACCAACCCACTACAGGCAGGAACCGTATGATAGTCTAGCCCTGCTCTGACTATAACTACAGCTGGACACTTGGCTAAAACCAAAGCTTCTTAAACTGGTTGAAATAGCCATTGACTTTGGCTGCTTCTTTCCGCCTTGTTTTTGCTGGTGCAAGAACTTACATGAGCATGCAATGAACTGGATCGGGAAACTAATCTGGCTGAAATATAAACCACTGAAAAGTGCTGACTTTAACGAAGAGGGCAGCTCAGGGAAGCAGGAGCCTGAGACTGCTTAAGATAGCATTGCCCCAAAATAAATGTACATCAAACTGCATATCCTGAGGCTCAGAGCGGCAGCCAGAAGCAGAACCATGGATTTCACCAATTTATCCACATAAGCCATGGGGTATGCTGGGATAAGAGCCACAAAATGGATGAGGGACATTTCTTGAGTGGCTTCACAGCACAGCTTCTGATTGCTGTGAAGGAACAACAAAATTTAATTTGCCAGGGATGGCTAAATAACCCAAGCAAGATGACTCTACACGAAAGCATTTTCCAGCGGCTTCCAGATTGTTTCTCCAGCCTTATCAGACGGCCCTCCTAATTGGCTCTCGACAATATTTTTAAGTGTGTGCTTTACCACCATTTAAAGCAGTGCACATGAGAGAGACTAAATACATTAGGTAAATGAATTCCTGCGGACGTTGTGAAGGGAATAATGCCCTCCCATTGGTTTATCCTGTATTGCAATAAACGTGAGGGGTTTTTTTTCAGTCAAGGTGCTGCAGTAACCCGAATGATAGTCATATTAAACTTATAAAAGACAACTTTAAGAAAGATCTTACTGCAATAAAAGTGAGGATTTTTTTTCCCTTGGCATCCCAGCTTGCCATAGAAATGAGTGAGTTGCTGAATTTCTGCCAAGTATAGATGGTTCAGCCTGCTATTAGATTAGTCTGTTTATACAGAAACAGCCAAAAATAGGAAACACACAGAAGCTATTAAAGATATTGTCCTGTGAGGGAAATATTTGAATGGTTTTGTTACTGCAACTGGGAAATAAGATATGAGTCAGTATTAATGTGATAAAGAAGTTAATGTGTTCTAAAGCAAACAGTTAGTTTCTTCAGCTTGTCTCCGAGTTGACAATAAAATAAATGTACAGACAATTATGTAGGGTTGGATGAGCCTGCAAGTAAGTGTATCCAGCTTAAAGCTCAGCGCTGCCAGTGGGTTAGAATTGAAACTCTGTTATCAAGTAATGATATGCTAACCCCAGGTAGTCTTCAAAGAAAATGGATGATTCAAAATGCCATGCATCACTGAGCTAGTGGAAGAATGGTCAATAGTGTTTAAGCTATTTCTAATGGTCAAAAAGAATTTCATAGAAAAGTTCCTCTGCATTGACCGTTTTGCAACAGATTTCCCAAATTCTTTTCACTTTTTACATAGTCAAATGAAAAATAAAAACACCTTGGTTATTTTATTGCATTGTATTTCATTTTATTTTTAATCAGGGCAGTGGTAATATTTCATAGTGGATTTTACTGGGTGTTTAAAGACCGAGCCTGCATAGAGAAATTTGCCTGTCTGTGTGACACAGACCATTCATTCTCAGACATAGCCACACACAATCCTGATGTCCTGATCTCCTCCTCCTTTCTCCTTCTTCCACATAATAACAAACCTAACTATTTCTTAAAGGGTTATGCTGTCTTAAGACTTCTCCTGTAAAGTAAACAAAGGGACAGGCTGTTATGTTGTATCTCTATTTTACATATAAATAAAAGGTGTACATATTTTCTCTGCAGTAACCCACTTCTCCTAAAAACCCAAGGACCACATACACCACTCCTTAAGGGCCAACACATTTGACCAGTGAAGAAGAACAAACCCAAAGCTAAATGATTCTCCCACTGAGAACTGCCCCTCTGCGGTATCTGCCTTTTTACGGTGAGATTGCCCAGGGCCAAGTCAAGCATCTTTCCTGATGTTAGCTCACTTATTAGAACATGAGAGGAGGAGCAGCGTCTTAAAGTGCACGTGAAAACTTACACTTGTCAATGCAGAATAACATTTTGTAAGTACACAGAGGCATTTGGTTAGTAAGAGTGAATTCTACACCAGTGGCTCATTTCCAGAGGGATTTGAAAACTGTCCTCAAGTCACTCTGCCCATGTAATATATATACAAAGATTAGGCACAGTATTTGGAAGAGGAAGCAGCTGCACAAATTCTGTCAAAGTGCCACAATTAAATATGTTTACATTGCAGAGACAAAAACCTGCAGGTGGTATAATGATATTTACAGCAAAATTTAAGAATTCTGCAATAACGAGCAGCCAGATCTTGGAGTCGGGCTTTTCTCTGGCACACATCTATTCAAAACCAATGAGTCTAAAGACTGTTAGCAATTTTGAGGCCTTAGTTGAAACTTATCTCTACGATAAGTATATCTTTCCATTCAACTCCACAGAAACCAGGCTCGTTTATTATTTCTTCAGCCTAATTTCTTACTTCAGGCAATAGGAAGCATGACTTACAGGTCCCCTGACATCAATCAGATAAGGACAATACTGTTCCCTTTATGTAGAGGACCCTCCAAGATTGAGGGGATGTATGGCATTTTCCTTCCTCAGCCTGCCTCCTATCTCAATGTGCAGTCTATTTCTAGACTGGGAATCTCTTCAGCTGGAGAGCAAATTTGCAACATCCTTTCAGTGTCCGTGGCAATGTAATCCCAAACTGAACAGTTTAGAGCATATATTGCTGTTCTATATATATATTACTACATATGTTTTAAGCATATATTGCTATTGTTTAGATAGGCCACTGGAGAGTCTATAAACAAACAAATTCAATTTATTACTTGTTTGTGATGGGATACTAAGCACCTGTATTTTGAAAACAGCGTAAGCTAAGAGCAGAGACATAGCGGCTACTCTGAAATGCAACAACAGACACAGGAAACAATGCGCCTTAGAGATGTATAGGAGGTTTAAAAACAGAACTTCCTTTTTCAGTAAAGGGACAAAGTAGCAGAAGAAGAGAGTAATATGTTTATGCTTGGAATTGGAAGAAGAGCTAAATAAGTTTTACTGGCCACGTGTCTCAAACCAAACGGATGACATTTAAAGAAAAGCACCTCTCTTGCTTCGTTTCATTTTCTAACTCTAACGTCTGAACAAGACAACGGGAAAGTTTAATCTCTAAAACATGAAGGCTGAAAACAAATGCATTAGAAAATACCAAGCTAAAACCATGTTGGTGACACAAATGTGAAAAATGGAATAGAAAGAAACTGTGCCAGAAATCTATTTCTAAAAATATGTCTTTACTGTAGTGATATTTATAAATTTGACATACTCTAAAATTTAGCTCACTAAAGATTATTTCTATGCAAATATGCATTTCTCAAACTCCATAAGCATGCGAAAAATCCAAAACACATTTCTTGAAAATCAATTTCTGTGCAGTACAAATGTATCAAGTTAGAGGCAGCACGCTGATAAATATTCAAAAGGTCTACATTGTGCAAACTGAAAACTTATAACAGGACACAGTAGTACAGTGCGGTGTGTAGAGCTTCAGAGAGAACGTGAAACAGCTCCACGGTTTCAAAAGGACTCTGTGGTCTGACATTAGTCATTTTGGTTCTGATAAAGGATGTTGTAGAAGGTGCTGCCCACATTATGCAAATCACTAACCACTTAATTTCCTTCCCAGGTGGTAAAGCTCAAGCATTTTCCCTGAACATACAGTGCTCATTTTCTTGTAACTCTGTGGTTTCTTTTCAATAGCCTGTGAACACAGGCAAGTAAGAAGATAGCAGTAAGAAACTAAGAGGTTACTCAATGATTCCAAAGGTTATAGGAGTGCTTTTTAGATACGAATCTGAACATAAATTCTAGACATCCACAAAGCATTTTTACTTCTAATAATACCCCATTAGCTGCTTCAATTTCAAAATGCTTGGATAAGTCAGAAAGATTTCTCTCTCTCTCTTTCTCCTGCCACCTCATATTCCAAGAATTAAATATAGTTCACTCCTAGGCCATTTCTAGCCTGCATTTCTCTTAAAAAGAGATTTTACTTTTCTAGAAGTAATAGACTACAAATTATGTGTTATTTTTAACACAGTTAATCTTGTGCTGGAAAATATTTCAAGCAGAAACTATTTGATCTACAAACACAATGCAGTTTAATGTTTTCTACAAAAGCCTAGCTTCTTTTCCCTTAAAATTTGTACCATTTGCAGCTACAAAAGTATATATGAAAAAATCTACATAAATCGTAATCTAAATAAATCATAGTCAGTACTGAATGACTTTTCTTATTAATAAACAAAACATAAAACATTTCTTTGAAATATAGATTACAATGTAAAATATAATCTTGGGAAAAGGCACTTGGAAAAACAAGAAATTGTCATCCTCAAACCTGTTCCTATAATCACTGACGTCGTCCAACATACACAGTTTCTAAGCAGATTCTTGTTCCTTGTAATTAGAATACCCCTAACTTAACCACTGCACAAGACAGTAAATTATTTTCTTGACAGAACAGCACCTGACTCAAATTCTGACTGTTTCCCCTACAAGTATATTTGGGTTTTAAAGGAGACAGTTAACAACAGATGGTGTAACGTGAATATTTCCCTCCAGAGCAGCAGGAGTTTACGAAGTGTCCCCATGAAGTTGCTCCAAGCAAAAGACCCTCTTCCTTTCCCTTCAGAGGCTAAATGTAACAACTCAGATGTACTATCTTTCAGCAGTCAATGAGC
>VWZK01003438.1:77500-130106 GCA_013396935.1 Baryphthengus martii
ACCACAGCTGAAACCTTCCCAGACATCACCACAGAAGAGATCTTCATGTTTCATACCAGCTCTCCCAAAAGGAAAAAGCTCTGGCTAAAGTCTCAGGCTGTCAAAACTCCCACAGCTATGCAATGCTAAACTAGCAAAAAACAGCTTTACTCTTCAGAAACTCTTTAAGGGTTCCTCCTTCGTACCATGTAGGAGGATGTGCACACCTGACTTATTTAGCTGAAAACAAGCCAGCAGGGACATAATTTTAGAGTTTTGCTTCCCAGCCTTGATGGCGCGACTAAGGGAAATCGGCCAAGGTGAGGGATCGTCAGCGTTACCAGATCTGCCAACACAGTCAGGCCTGAAAGGAGCAGATTCATCACCATTTGTGCATTGGACCCTCTGCTTACATGGTTGTTGAGTGTAGGTGGGAAAGAGTTCCTGTATTTCAGGATGCTTGGATGAGGTAGATCACTATCCAAAGCCGTCAGCAGCAGGTTGCTGCTTTAAAAAATAACCAACCACCAGAACTGGTAAGTCTGCCCTACAACCCCTCCAGCTAAAAGCATGAGGGATGTCTTGAAAGCTAATGAGATTGATGCCAAATATATAACATAAAAAATGAATAAAAGTCATCTGGTTTGAGATCTAAACTCCAACCTCATGTTTAAAGTGCCAATTTGTTAAAATGCCAATTCTGTTATTAACTCTCCGAAACTGAGCAGGCCAATTTTGGCCTGCTCAGAGAGCACGAGATAGGATAGGAACACTGTGGGCAGAGACGAGTCTGACTGGCTGGGCTTCCTCCTTCGGATCTCTCTAATATATAATTTCTTTGTGAATAATCTAAGTTGTCAACAAAAGATGAGGCCATCCCCTGATGCTTATATGGCCTCCAGTGCTATCGATGTCCAGAGGCCACTTCACAGAATCCTCCCACTACTCTTGCCTGGTTAAGGTTGAGCTGGCAACTCGCTCAAGAATCAGGAAATCGTAAAGTTAGGATAAGAACATTTCTGCATTTCTCTTCCCCTTCTGAAGGCAAGACAGAGACTCAGAAACAGCTTGACTAGGACAACATCATTTTAGTGACAGCTACGATTATCACAGAAGTCAGTGGCAAAGTGGTTTCAGCAGGTGGAGATTTCAGCTTTTTCTCAGGCTATAGCCAGAGCAGCTCAGTTAGTTGGAACCAGTGCTGCCCATCCTCTGTGCCAGCAGTGGCCAGAAGGAGCCCTTTGGAGCACGAAAGAGGGTTGTTGTCTTTGGACATGGGAAATGGAATTGGTCTGTATACCAAATGCTGACCACACTGGACAGAAGCATTTCTTCCCTTAGTACATAGACACGTTAGGTGAGCCTCCCAAAGACGTAATGTCTGTGAAATAGATCCCAGGCCTGCATAGAGTGGGAAAGAAATTTTGAATTTGGCCCATGGGACATTGTTGCATAATACTACTTGTTCTGGTCCTCTTTGTTACTGTTCACTAAAATTCTTCTGTAAGATTCATCATGAGCTTTGAAATACGTGGAAATCTGCTCAGGATGGTGAGCTATGGTGAGCAGACAGGAATAACACGAAAAAGAAAGAAAATTCACAGTTTCCTTATGTAAGTGGTCAACTCCCTCTTACTCAGCTTGATTAATCTGACATGTGCACCACCACAGCCCTCAGAAGAGAAACCTTACAAATCTCCTTTCTCACAAAACAAAGGCTGCTCACTGAAGTGTTCAGGTACTCAGTTACATTCAACACAAGCTAATTCACTTATCCTCAACAAGTGGGCTATTGATTTTTTGCCTGATTTCTAAGCTGCCCGGGGCTTTCTGAACTACAATAGCATCCTGCAATAAAAAAAATAAAAAAAAAAAAGAGAGAAAATTCAGTGGAAAATATCCCTCTGCTCATCAGTAATTAGGATGACTTCATGTTTGCTTAGTTCTGTCAGTATATTCAGCATGGTCATGGTTTAGTAAACTTTCACAATCCTGTTTCACTTGCTTCTGCTATAAAACTTGATACCATGAACTGCATTTACTTATTTCTGAGCTGGAAATATTGCATATCATTTTCTGTCATCAAAAGAAATTATCCAGTTGTTAAGAGTCATTTGCTAATTGTGCTACCTGCGTCCTGTCAGAGTCTCACGGCTTTTATGGTTACCACAAATGGTCAAGCATGAAATGGCACGTGACTCATGCAATTGTGGTAAAAGTATTCAAATTTGGAAAGAGATTTAAATCCATCAGTCGTATCTCCTATTGCGGTACGAGCATATCATCTACACTACATTCAATATCAGAAGTTTATATAAGAAAGGTGTATCATGGTTTTTGCCTCTGTCAGTACATAGAAAGGCTGAAATGCATACTCAGAATTTCAGGATTTACATACAAATGAATCACAGGAAAACTCAGTTTTCTAATGTGTCAAATGAGCTTTGTTCACTTGCAAAACAAAATACACTTGTGTGAGTATTTTTTATTTTTTTTACCTTTTGCATCTGAGCTTTGAGATAGTCAGCCCACGATTTAGTCACCCATTGTCAGTGCAGGTCATATACTGTTATTAAAAAGCCAGTAACAGAAAATTTACCGAATAAAGCCTAAATAAAGATGTCTGGATATTGTATTGTTGAAAACAGATATATATATAAAATTGGTCTAGTAAGCCAAAATACTGTTATTAGAGTAAATGCCCTTTTAAGGAAGAATAATCTTAGCAGTAGATTGTAGTTATGAGAGACAGGTTCCTACACAAGTGAAACAGAGCCTGAATTTTACACACCAAAGAGGAAATCACAACCGTAACCCGTGGTACTAAAGCATAGTGGACTAACAGGTAACTGAACAGAAGTGTCAGGAATCTTCAGAGCCAGGCTTTTCCTGACACTTTCTTACTGAGGGAACACCTTATTTTCTCAAAATTTTTCCCCTTTTGTCAGCTACCCAAAGTACAACACTACTGGAAATCTTTATACAAAAGGGCTCC
Organism: Baryphthengus martii; assembly: GCA_013396935.1. Taxonomy (NCBI): domain Eukaryota; kingdom Metazoa; phylum Chordata; class Aves; order Coraciiformes; family Momotidae; genus Baryphthengus; species Baryphthengus martii. The sequence goes on from VWZK01003438.1 coordinate 80,475, forward strand.
TATTTACATATCTATTAGATAGTGATAACTTTTTTCCTTGCTTCTTAGTTCTAGCTATATGCTCCCAGTCTCCAAATTTGGAATCTTACAGTCTTTTTGCTTCACCTCATGCTTCTAAACTGTAACTAAGAAGAAAACAGTTCTCCTCCTGTCACGTCTTAGCAGAGAGGGATGGTGCTGCATTTGGTTTGACAAAGACAACGACCGTGACAGCTTTAGAAAGCCTGTCATGAAGAAGCTTTGACCTGCAAGAGTTCTGCCACTATCCCACAGAGATCTTTCCGTTGAAGAAGTTTATATTCCATGTGGGCTGTTCCCAACACTGTCCCCTGATGGATTTAGAGGCTTCTGCAGTATGACAGGGGATTCAAAGATGACAGGATAGGATGCACATAGGATGTGTTTCTTCTTACCAATCACCTATCCTTGCCAGTTTGCTAGCTCAGCTCTGCTTCCAACTCTCTCACAGCCTTGGAAAACACAAATTTTCCAAATAAGAAACACAACGCGCGTATACCCAGCTGGTCCATGGGAGATGATGACGCTCCTGCACACCAATAACACTACGGCAAAGCCAGACAGTAGCTGAAGCACTGCTTGATCCCCCACATGCTCAGTCAATAGCTGAAGGTGGGGGGGGGGAGGAATCTGTCACCTGTAATACAGTTCTAGTAAAGATATCTCCTCTGTTCTCTTTGTCAAATTGACACACACAGATATTTCAATCTATACTTCATGGTTAAAATTGATCCCAGTGAGAGGATATGTGGCTTGATCAAACTTGTGCAGGACTGAATCAAACAGGATTGATGACAAAAAATACCCGCTTTAAAAATGAATGAAGTTTTTCTTGTGATAACAGGGAGTGGAAGCCTTGGTGAAAGACACACAGGACAAGAAAAACTTCAACGAGACCACTTCAGCATAAATAAGCCCAATAGCACTAAAAGTAGGTATAATACATAAACAAAAATAAAAATTACGTGTCTCTATATAATTCTGTGGCTTTGAAAATGGTGACCTTCTCCATTGAGTTTAAAATGACGTATTTTCAACTCCTGTCTCACTGTGCCAACTGTTAGTTCACAGTTCTGTGCCTGTGAATAGATGTGAGTGTGTGTGCGCACACATGTGGCTCTCTGAAAATCTAATGAGCTCTGTTAACTTAGGATGAAGTCCTAAAACAAATAGGACAATAAGCACAGTAGAGTTATTGGAGTGGTGATCCAAAATAATTGTGATTCGACAGCATTTATCAGAGACAAAAAGTTGTATTTATATGATATTGAATTCTAACTACACAACTATTCAGATTAAATTTAATATGGAAAAATGACAGGTTTTATTTATCCCTGTGTAGTCATAAAGTAATGTTAACTGGATCATAATTTTCACATTATAAAGGATCTGACCAATAAGTATATTATCGCCTTGGCAAACAATCTTAAATTTAGTGAGCATTTCAAAGACAAGATTCATATGCACCTACTAGCGAAGACTTAGCTCCCCTCAAACCTCCTTGGATATCAGATCACTCCTTTACATTATTGTACATTTGAGCTTTAAAAGATGTGTTTAAGAATATATTGTATAACTAAGGTGTATTCTGAAAACAATTTGAATAATTGCCATAAGGGAAAACGAGGGTTGCCAATTTCAATATTCTCTGTCATAAATTTGCTTGCTTCAGCTTCTTCTCCCACTAAACTGCACTTGGCTGTTGTTTGACGGTCATTTTGTATTTTCGTGCCAAAGTAAACAATTAATTTAAATAATAAAAAATCCCCAAAATGCTGGTGTGAAAAGGTCATTTCACATTGGTTCTAGACCTAGAATAAGATATGCTGGTTTGGGCTCAGATCCTGACAGCAGTATATCATTAGAGAACTACAGCAGGGAGGTAGGAATCTCATCTTATCCACAGAAATATTAAGAAGATGGTAGAATATAATAAGGCTTCTGTAACAAGCAATAGGACCAAAGGGAAAGCAAACTGAGAATTAAAAATGCATAAAAAGAATCAGTTCATGTTTAAGTTTAATAACAGATTTCATTTTAATGGTAAAAATAACTACCTTGATCTACAGGTATTCTGGATCCCTTTCTTTGAAGATAAGGATGAGACGTTCAAGTACTGCTGAAAATCTGACATGATGAGAGCACTGGGACTGGTTTGCTGTCTCCAAACAGACAGGGCTGATGGCCCAGTAGTGACCAGCTGCTACTTCCCTTCAGCAGGATTACAGTTTTGTCTCTGTATTCTTCCTGTAGTCTTACAATTACTATCACGTTTGAGTCAGAAAATAGACGACTACAGTAAATATTTATAACATTTATATTTATACAAAAGCAATTTAGTATTTGTCCTTCCCTAAGTATTTTTGGATAAGAAACCTTCAAGACAAAGTCCTAGAAGTTTCAGTCTATTAATCATCAGCAGGAGTACTAATGATAGTTATAAAAAATGTGAATTATAGGCATATATCTAACTAGTATGGATTCTGGCAAAATAAAAAAAACGTAAAATGCTCTTCAATCCATTATTGACCACAAAGGCAGGAAAAGACAATACAATGTCAACATTTGGCAACCATATACCACAGAAACTTCCTGTAATAGAGAGAAAAAACAGAGTTATCTGAGATTCTAATCTCTATAATCCATTGAAAAATGCAGTTTTATTAACAACATCTATAGTGTGCCCTAAAAAGATTTAAAAATGGGTAGAAAACAATGACCCTTGAAGGGCTAAAAATGTTACACAGAGCTAGTTTAGGTAATCATTTAGGATTGTATAGTAAAACTCGGAGGAACCTTAGCACACCTAATGTATCATTCAAAAAAACCTGTCAAAACAATCTCATGCAAGAGTATTTACTCCAGTTACATATGCATGAACCAGGTTTCAACATTAGGCACGTAAATTGTATGCACAATTTAGCTGAATAAAAGGTATTTCAATTTTTGAAATCTAGAACAAGGAATCCCTGTTTTCCCTCCTTGCTGTTCCCCTCAGGACAAATGCAAGTCCAGGCTAAGAAGGTGCTGTTAGAAAAATGTGTAATTTAGAAGCACGTGTCTCATTTTCAAAAGTGACTCAGGCAGTTGGAAGTGTAAATACCACTGAAATTTGGTAAGGTTCAGGAACTTCATTTTTAAATTAGGAATTAGGATTTTAACAGACATAGGTTTTAGGCATCACTGATTATATTTTCAAAGGAGTTTAGAAACTTGTAAAGGAAGCTCTGGGCCTACTGGTATTTTCAAAAGCATGTCTGCAGTGGCTTACCTTCTTGGGCTGCTTGAATTTTGTTCCGAAAATTATGAGATTCTTATCTGCAGCTCGAAGTGCCTAAGCCATTTTATTGACTAACATAATATCTAATAATTTAGGTGTATCCACTCTTTCTATTTTCCAAAGAACACTGAAATCACCATAAGCAAGTCAAAGACTCGCAGATGACTGCTGTTTGAGTTTTTGATTGTTCCTTCACCTACAATGAAATAGATCCTCATAACCTATGCTAACGTATTATTTGTGCAAATTTTAGAAACGGGCTATCAAGTTAATAACAAGTTTTGTAAAACAGCACCAACTTTCTGGTGCAATGCAAACGGAACATTCTAAATTTCCCAGTGTCTGAAAGACAGCCTCCTAACAGGCTCCTCCTCTGTGTCTTAATCGATATTTGATGAAACTGCAAATTTATAAAGCGAAATGAAACATGGATTGTTTTTTCTAAGAAAACAACTGAATGGCACAGCAAAGCACAGCATTTTAAATACAGCAGTGTACTCAAGAGCTGAGATCTGCATAGTCTAATACTCCTAGTATTAATCTCACCTGTCTCTACTTTTCCACAGAGGAAATAATTTAAACAGTTAATGAAACATGATTATATAGCTACTCCAATCTTTTGTTCTTTCCAAAGAAAGAACTCGTGCTGATTGCTATTCCAGTTTGCAATTTTCATCACAGTTTTTTCATCCTATTCTTTTGGTGTATTAATGCATCCCCTTGCTTTGCGTTAAACTATTACATACTTTTGCATTACAAAGTCTAAGCAATTAATTGAAGAGTTCTGCTCTACTTTTCCCTGCTCCCTGCTCACACAGATGACAAAGAAAGGGCCTGTACTAAAACTTTTGGACTGGTGGATTCCTGGCTGCCACGTACAGCAAAATGATAGCAAAAAAGGACGAGATTGTTTCTGATTCAGGCAAGACGTACATGCAGGCAGGATGCAATGCAACTTATTCTACCAACAGTAAACTTTTTCCAGATAACCTGTTCCATGTGGATGCTTCATTGCTAAAGTAAATTTCAGAGGTGCCTGTTTCTCAACACTGATCATCAGAGCTGCAAGTTATAGAAAGACACCTCCAAAACCTGTGGCTTGTTGGCAGTTTCCTACCATATTTCTGATAGTCACTAGCTAGAGTAAACACCAATTACTACTGTCCTGCTTATCATTCTGCTTGACTTCATAGGGAATACAGAAAGATGAAAGTTGGTGTTCAACATTTGGCATAATTTATATTCAGCTACAGGTCTCATTTCCCCTTTGGGGGATGCTGTCATGGTGCTGAAAAAGAGCACAAAGCTCTTGTGTGATGCTGTCTATTCGATCTATCGAATGACCAATGTAGTCAATAGCCTGCAAATCTTAGACGCAGATTTCTATGTTACCTGGGAGCACCCTCAACTATATAACGTGTGGTTAAAAATAATTTTTACCAGAGATAGTTTATTGAATATTTTGGAAAAGAACAACACAAAAGCCAGCATTTAGTCTTTTTTTTTTCTAGATAAGCATATCACATGGGTAGTGGAAGTGGATATATGTATGCATACGTACATTCAATAGCCATTACAGGTAGAAAATTCTACACACATCTGACCTCACAGGATGGAAAAATTCTTCACTTCCAAGCAACACAAGTAGTATTAAAAAAAACACCAAAAAGTAAACAAAACCAATATCAGCATCTCGTGTTATTTATGATTTACCAAAAGTGGTTTTGGTAGAATGACTCCACACTGTAGAAGAGAGATGGTGACATTACTATTAAAGAGACTCATGTGAACACATAGACATACCCTCCCCACTCCACCTCACATGTCTGTCTAGGGGGAAGGTTCCCATTTGCATCCAGGTAAGTCAGAACCATCCTTTAGTTCAATGACTAAGCATCACTGTTTACTAATTCTCTAGTATAATTTCAGTAGTAACTACAAGGTGCCAGACACTATCAACACTCATTAGGTATAGACCAATGCCAAAGAAATCAAAAGGGTACCTTTTAATTTACTCCACAGTTAATTGTTTTACAAGAAATACATCCAGTACAGGACTGTGCAACAGCGCTGCCGTTTCCTAAGAGAAGGGTTGCACGCTACATCCTAGGAGAGATCAATGGAAACACTGCCAAGTTTGACTTTCGTAGTTGCACTAGTCTTTTGCATAAAGCAAGTTACTCTGACCAAACTAATACTGCCTTGATATCTCCCTTTCTCCTAAAAGGAAACCAACATTAAAGTCAAACTATGTAGTATACCAACAGGTGACATTTCTAGAGAGGTGAATATTGTTTATAGTTCTCTGAAGTCTGAGCAATTGCTTACAGCTCTTCCTCAGGATGACTAGCTCATTGACTCATCTTCGAGTCTCTATTCCACAAAAAAATCAAGACAATGAGTCTTACTGAGAAACAAAAGATAATTAAGGTCACAAGTGGACACTTGGCTAGCATTATGAATGCATATTTTTGCATTTTACCATATGATTTTGTTTAATTTGGATATAGCCTTCAGTGAAAGCTAAAGCAGCGGGACAGAATTTAAACTCTGTGTACATGTTCCAACTTACAACGCCTCTACTTTGCCTGTGTCAGACCTCACAACAGCAGGATCTGCTATGTATGAACAGTACACAGGTAAAGCAGACGAACAGTCCATCGGTGAGTAGGTTAATACCACTAAACTGATTCAACTTTAGTGTGACTTGTTTTTTAACCCACGCTTCAGGAGATGTCTACGTGGTATCTAATATGTATGAGCCTCTATACACTATACAGCACTTACAGTGCATTTTAAAAAGCTACTCCTTTTATAAGTTAAAACTTACAATACATTTTTAACCAGTTCTTGAGTATTCTAAAAGGAAATGTTTTCTGTTTCCAAGGCAGAACTGGTCATTTCTTCTACAGAATATGATGTTTGAAAATCAGTTCTTCCTATTATAGATTTCTCCCTCAGCTTGTAGAAAATCCATGATTCCCTAAACATTGGTCTTTGAAAGCACATTGACTAAAATCTTCATGCCTAATTCATGAAGTGTAGTCTGGAGATTAGTGGAGCTGGACATAGACCAGGAATACTTTATCATATTCTAATAAGCAGAGGCTGAAAATTGCATTTCTAAAGCTACAGTATTAAAGGGCACACTGCAAAACATGACCCAAACATAACTCAGTAGTTCTACACTGTCTGTAAAGGCTTTGATATGATAAAGTATGCTGACGAGGGGAATAAACACAACTGGAAATTTCTGTATTTAAGAAGAGGGGGAAAAAACCAGCAAACACTACATGTATACATCAAAGCATATATTGTATATTATAAACTCATATAATGTGATCCCAATGGAACAACCCTTGTACTGTTATCGATTATTTGAACACACCACGGAACATCACTGCAATAACATAAAATTAGGCTTACGTAGCAAATGCGACAGTAAAAAGGGCTAGTAAAAATAGTCTGTAAGGCTAATGTAATCATTACCATAAAACTCTTAATGACATCTTGCCATACAATACACCAGAAAAATATGAAAATTAAAATTACTAGAGGAGAAAGATGAATATTTTTGACTTATGGTGTTTGCGTTATTTAAAAAGTAAATTGCCCAGCACTCCTTTTTTGTTTGGTTGGGGTTTCTTTTGTTACAACATAATTAGATTTAAAAAGGAATGATACACCAAGGTTTCTAATTCTCCCCCAGCAGGATCTGTGGGTAGTAGATGATCTTGGAAAAGGATCTATTCATATAATAGATTTTTCTTATGTAGAATGGTGAAGACAGACATCTCTCCCGTCACCTCTCTTCACGGGAGCATGTGATTGTGTCAGGATCTGTTTTTGGAAGAAGTCAGTCACTGAATAACCCTGGGCCAAGAAGTACCACAAACTGTACTGGAAAGAAAGACAAAACCCTAGAGCACTGCACTATTTCCATACATCTTTTCTGCAAGTGCAGAAACAGCAGAGCGCTTCCAGAAGAGGCACCCCAGGTGAGAAGACAGGGCTGTTGCAGAGGCATGGGGGACACTCACAGTGATTCTCACTCAAGCACACACATATCTCCTGAACATTACTCCACCATCCGTGCCTGAAAATTTGTAGTGTTTCCTTTCCCTGTGGCTCTCCCATCTTTCTTTATATTTTAAAACCTTCCTGGAAGTCCAGCCCCATTTACAAGCTAAGCACTGTCTCTAGATTTGGTACCCTGGTCTGGTCCTGGGACATTCATAAATTAAGTAGAATCGAGATGTCACCAACCCAGGGAACCAGTGCCATGTTCTGTAACTTGTGGTGGATGCTCACTACACAGGTAAACACAAGCAAGGCATGAAAAATAGTTCATGTATTACCTATAAATCAAAACTAAGTAGCATAAGCTGAGAAAACAGTAAAATTATGAGTATCTACATTCACAGCAGTCATCTGTTGTTAGTGACTCCTAATATCTGATTACTTCTTGTTTTATCTGTATGTTTAAGACAGGATTTCAGCAAGTGAATTGTGGAATTTTCCCAGGAATGAAGATCAATTATTTTTAAAAAACAGATGTGCCTCCAGAGTCCAAGGAATTGCTAAAAGGTTATTTCCTACTTTAGCAGTGGTCATGCAGCACACAAAACTTGAATAGGCAGGGATGTTATATTAAAAAAAAAAAAAAATGAAGAGAAAGAACAAGACTATTTGGTCAGAGCTGCAAGACTTGGAATGAGTGAAAACCATCAGTCACAGTGACCAACAGACCTTGGCAGTATAAACAAGGTAGAAATGATAGTCAATAAAATCACAATTAGGTACACTGAGTGTCAGCGTTCCTGTGTGCTCACAATCAAGGAAATCAATAACTAACACTGAAAATTCTCCACTACTTGCTTTCGGTTTATGTTTTCCACTTATTTTTTTATTTGGCTTCCCCAGCTGATTCCACCAAGAGTATCTTTAATAAAAAGCACTTCCAATTACTGGCTACGGTGCAACAGGAAAAAAAGTTCAAGAGAACTAGGGAGGCCTACTGGTTATTGTTAAAATCAAAGTGGAGAGAGTAAAAACAACAGGTTTACAACTAAGTGAAGAGATTGGGCATTGTTCTTCACACCCAGTCAGTTTATAGGATCCTTCCCATAAATTTGTGTAAGTTGTGTAAGCCACTAGCTTTTTCTACTCCAAAGCCCCCTGCCACAGAAGAGTCCTTAGTGTTAGAAACATACTGAGAATTTACCCTCTAAATAGTCAGCAGTGGCATGTCTCAGGACACAAAATAACAGAAATCCACAGCAAAGACAACAACTATTGCTACTTCCAGGAGAAAATTTCTCACTTGGCTTACTGCAGGCAGCATATCACATCTTTCTGAGTACTTTCCAAACATGCACACATCCAAAGGAATTCGAGCATCTCTGCAGTTTGCCAGGAACATGTACAACTGCATTGGATAGTTTATTGAAAAATGACTCTTTTAATAATCCTTCAATATTACCTCTGGGAATTTTCAAGCACACCTACACACGAATCACAGTGATGATTTAGTCATAGTAGCAGTTTGCCAACAAACACAAGCTTTCTTCCTCTATCTTCTAAATTTACTGGTTTCATTCCCATAGTGATATAGAGCACAAACTTCTTTAGGTTTCCTCATTCTGAACATCTGTCATTAAGAGGTATATCAAAAAATGCCTCTCCAAGTGTACAAAGGTTTAAGCGTTGAAAATGGACGACTGTAGAATGGATTCTTAATTATCAAAGGAGTAAAACACGTAAGCTGCTTTAACACTTCTTCGGGTATATTTTTATTAGCGCTGTGCGTGCACCATCCACCTATAAAAACTGGTTCGTATCTCCTGGAAGTAGTAATTTCTAGACAGGAATTGTACTTTACTTAAAATAATGCATGTAAATGCACATAAGACAAACTTCTTCAAATGAGGTGAGTTTGAAGTGGCTCCTGACAGCAGTAAGTTCTTACAGTTTCGAATAGCTTACACTTGCATGAGAAAGGCTTTGGCAGTTTTGTGATATGGCACAGGACAAGTGCCCTACCTTTTGCGTAAATATAAAAGCCTTAATCTTAAACTGTGTAAACACAAGATATCACCCATGATAAATGCCCTTCTCCATCTGTGACATTTTCCTCATGCTGTTTTCCATACATAATAGGTACAAATCACACAATATACGAAAAGAAAAAACAGCATTTTGCCTGATCAGTGTCTGTTTACAGTAATGAGAGAAAAAGTGAATGACTCTTATAATGACATTTTATAGCTTGTATCCAATCAATAAGACAGTTATTTAGAAAGATTCACATAAATTTAGAATCAATTATGAACAGAAAGGAAAAATGAAAAAAGGTAAATATTGCTGGCTTGAGATTTGTGCACTTGCAAGTTGAATTTTTCCCATCTTGCCAGGCTGGTGTTAAGTGATGCAGCATGGTTGAGTTCTGCAATAAATGCTTCTACAGAATTATTCACTATCCTCAGGAATCAGTCTGGTAACTTAAAATTGAGCATATTTATTTATAAAACATATCTACTGCATTTTCCATGAATACCAGATGTTAAAGACATTATTTTTAAGCCGTTTGATATACTCTACTACTGTGATATACAGCTCTTGCTATGAGGAGCTTTTCTTTTATTTTATGCTCCTGAAAAATATATAATTTAAACAATTAGCACACACAAAAAGTATTGATTTGAGTTTCAATGGTCATCTGTTTCAACAACCACAATGAAGAAATCTTAGTTTTAAAAGCATGTCTTCCACGCTTTGAGCAAGCTGTGGAAGTGGAAGAGGGAGACAAGGAGCTCACACTGATGTGAATGGAAATGAAATGAGAAGGATGTCATTAAAAATTTTCTAAATGGCAAAACGTCCTTGGGTCACTAGGGGGAGAGAGACAAAGGGAGCCAGCGAGTCACTTTATGTAGTTCTCAGCTCTTGCGTTCTGCTTAAAGTCAGAACTTGTTCCTTTTCAGAACAAGGGAAGAAAAGTGGGTGCAAAGTGGATACAAATCAAATCATAATGAAATGAGGCTCCTCTTCAACTTTACACAATTCTTTTGTCATTTACTAAGGATATTAGAAAGAAAAATAGCAGTGGGAATTATGGTTCCTGAATGAAAAAAAGTTTAAATCTTAATTCCTCACTTTTTTTGTGGATAAATTTGTCTCACAAATCAACATTTCCACTGACATAAACCCAACAGCACTCAGGCAGCTCCAGCAGTAAAGCACAGCTAGCAACATGTTGCAGGGTACAATTATCTCTCCCATGATTATCCACTACGAAAATAAGATGGTTCCTGGTCTAGCACTACATTTTAAATTTTAACTGCATCCCGCCAATCCAGAACAACTCTAAATGAAACACAGAGATAGATTTAGATCAATGTGATATCAAAAACCTTTTCTTACCTAACAATTTTTACATTTCTTATTCAAACGAGGAGTTAAAATTAATCCAAACGGGATCTTTTCATCACATAATAGCAAAATTTTTATTCAAATTTATCATTATTTTGCATCTGCCCTAAAATAATGAAGTACTTTTATAGATGGAAAAAATAAACACCCTAGTAAGTTCTGCTTTAACAAAACGCACACTGAAGTCTTAAGGATTAGCACTAATGAAGGAAAAAAACGCAAATTAAAGGACCAAATGACAATGTCTTTGTGAATTCACTTAGTAATAAAATTAAAAAAAAATACAAATCAGTGTAAAATCTCCATATCTCTTTTGAACTCTTACTGTTTGAATCCTGTGCCTGAGCCCTCTACCTGTTCAAAATACTATCCATATTCCCACGTGGGAGGACCTTCATTTCCAATGAGAATTACCCCTAACTGCACAGCTATAAGAGCTGCTCTTTAATTAAAACATCAAACACCACAATATGCAGCTTTAAGACTTAGCAAAATCAGAGTCATAAAACTTCGTCTTTTCGCAGACATTTGAGCATATTGTTTATGCTCATTCTTTTGCACAATTCCTCAAACCCCAGAGATAGATCGTGATAGAAAATTTCTGGCAGTTTAGTCTCCTGATACTTGTCTTTTTACTAAATTCTCTCTGTCTGCCTCTTAAAGGAACATATGATCTATAATTCTAGTCTGAGTGGAAACATTTCTGTATTTTACTGTGAGGATTTATACCACATTAACAACACAAAAATGCAATGGTTATTCCTTTGCCGATTCCTTTTTGTGCAACTTCTCATAATCCTTTAGCTGCTCTGGCATTAACTACTAAAATGCTAGAACCACCACCATGCCATGGAGCGACACGGATGAAGTAGAATTTTTCCTACAATGAATGTGCAAATGCACGCCTGACAATTTCCAGTGTGAACTGAGACCTCTAAGGACTTTCAACAATGTCAAAAGAGCACTTGTGTGGAGAAGACACACAGCACCTCCCTCTTTGGTGATGAGACACTAACCAGCTTTAGTTCTGATAAGATGCTTTACCTGAGGTATTCAATTACATCCCTACCAGTCTGTTCTGAAGGAATATTTAAAGTCTGCTTTGCCCTTGACTCTTGATTCTGCATGTCAAAAACACTTAACTCAAACCCTTTTGGATTACCAATACTGCATTAAGTTCATTGACTCCTGTACCAGATTATCCAGGCCCAGATGAGCTGATATCACACACAGAGATATTGATGCTGTTTTAATAGTAGATGAAACCAGCACAGCTTTATAAACATTTTAATTTAGTGGGGAGGGTGGGTGGGCTGCGAAGGAATAAATAACTCTCACACAACCTGCAGCCAAGGATTTTATGGAACCCTCCCTTGAAATTACTGTGAAAATTCAGAAATCTAGTGAAACAGATAGATCCTCAAGAAAACGCTCTTATTTGAGAATTTCTGGTTTATCAAGCCACAGAACTGTCCACACTAATCTACAGCTCCCCTTGCTGGGTCAGCTGCTGAATTGCATTCAAGCAGTGGCAAACAAATAAAGTACTTGAAACACTTAACTGAGAAAACGTGCATCCTACACAGGTGCTGTTGTGCACAATGAGCCTCTGTGCTGTACACACTGCTTACAGACGGAGCTTCACCGGTGCAAGACAGCCCTCAGACCACGCTTCAGTGCTCAAACTGAATGGCTAACGTTATCAAAACCCAAAAATCCCAATTTCCCTCTGCCTTCTAGGTTTCTACAGGCTTCCTTGATTATCACAGGGAATCCTCACTTTTCTTCCTCATCCCTCCTGCTCTGAAAGGTGTCAATGAAGAGACTGTCATGCCGAATGGTGACAAATGAGACTCAATCTGCGAACAGCTTTACAGAAAAGCGTAAACAGACCTTGCACAGTTACTAGAAATGAGTATGCCACAGCATGTTTTGTTCAGGTCCCCTGCAAAGCCAGCGTTATGTGCCCTTTCACAGACCTGGGTACTGCTACAGTTTGCCAACCCTACAGGCTTGCTTGAATAAAATTCAGGTATCTCAGTAAATCTGATTTTTTTTTTTTTTCTAAGTACATTATATCTGTCATCAGTTGTTCAAATACGCCCATAAACACACTACAAAGGTGGGTTTTTTTCCTGAAAATATCTTGATAGTTTTCATAATAAAGAGTAAAATACACTACCTCAGACAACTGATCTCTAATGCGACACCAATTACTTAGACAAATGATTCCAGACAATTTCTCATTCCAAACACAAAGTACTCGGGTAGCAGCATCCAATGACATTTGAATGGAATTCCATCTTTAGAAATACTTTCCTTTCCTTTGACCACTCTGGTTGTAATTTGCATTTTCAGGTAATTCATAGTGTCTGTAATGCTTTTTCCGGGACAAGTTTCTCTTCCTCAGTTATCGTGACATCACTGTGGTGATATGACCGGTAACAATAAGGTTGGAGTCTAAATGATACTGCAGTGCTTGTGACACAAACATGGGACTATCATATTGGTTTGAATATGAACACAGACATAAGCATACAATATACATTACTGTAAAAGTTTCCTAGGAAAAAAAATGTCCTATCCAGGGAAAATAGTAACACAGGCAACTATATCTTCTAATTGCATTTTTTTATCTGAACCTAGTGAAAATTTGGAAGCACGATATATTTTTTCTGGATAAAACCAGTGCATACAGACAAAGTGTAATTGTAAGTATTTCTTTGGATAAGGAGTATTCCTGTATTTCTTTCTCCTCAGTGACTTTGCATGTCTGTCATTAAAATAATTGTTACAGCTGACAAAAAAAAAAAGAAAAGCAAAAAAAGAGCATGAATATGTAAGTCAACAAACATACAAATAAAAATTATAGATTTATTTTTTATATGCCTCTGACACCCTTTTGGCCATGTATTGACCATTTGTGACCATTTTGCTCAGACTAAAACAATCAATAAGTTGCTCATCCAGAATGTAAAACTGAATTTTTTTCACTCATACAAAACTGGTAATTCAGAATCAGATGAGAAGATTATATTGCTGTAAACTCACAGTATGGGTATCAACAAAGCAGTGAGACCAAATCACACTGGAACAATAACTACTAACTGAAGAATTATTACTGCTTCTAGCAAATGAACTATTTTTTAAATGTTTTGACAGTCAAAGGTATATTTGACATATTTGTCAATTTTCAAAGGAGTCTGGAGTGATTAGATTTAGGGGTCAGTCACTTTAAGGTCATTGTGAGACCACAGATTTTACTTTCAAATTAAGAACAAGAAAAATAACCACCAAAACTTCACATACAGTAACAAAAAAAAAGTGGCTAGTTAGTATAGGGATTTCTGAAGTTAGTTTGTCACTCACCAAAATCCCACTCACCAGACATAATTTTCTGACAAATAACCTCAATAGGTAAAGGTAAAGCACATAGACAATTTACTGCTATCACAAAGTTCTTCAAACTGTGTGCCAACACTCATCCTCTTCAAAACAAACCAGGAAGCACTAGGTCTCATGTTACGAAGTATCTACAATTACAGAACAATTTCCAAAATGCTAACAATAAATCTAAACCAAAAATCAATACTATTAATTTGTGAGATGGATGCTAAAAAAAAAAATCAAAGCTGCCACCGTTCAAAAGTGTTAAAACATAAACACAATGGAAATCATAAATGTGCTTTAAAACTCAATTTAAAAATACCAGTTACAAGTTTTTCTAATCTAAATTTCAGACCCATGTTGCTTATTTATTTCTATGAAAAAGGATACAGCAGATGAATTGCGAATGATATTACCAGACATTCTCCCAGGCACAGAAATTGTTGGCTTAATGCCCAAGGAATACAATAGCCACATGTTCGCAATCTTTAATTATCCAATTAATGTAGTGTCATTTTAGCAATTAGTTCAGATGACCATATGTAACTTTTTACAAATGGCTCTTTCTTACTATGACCAGAATGCCAAATGTACCAAGATGTGTTTATATTAAATGCCCCACTTGAACATTGGAAGGGCTTCCATAATTACCCCTGTTTAACACACTGTAACTTTTGCTATTAGACTCTTCCTAAAATTGATCTGGTTTCTTAAGTAAGGGTGATTTTTGCAGACTTGTTCTTTTGAACCTGCAACTCCACATCTTGTTATCTCCTGTAACGGTAAAACACCACAATCATGATGAGGTCACAGAAGAGCTGTCAAAACCCCGCCTGGTTCAGTTTTGGCAGTTTCTTCAGACAAAAATTGAATACCAGCCTGCTATAATGTACATGTAGACACTGCAAAACCTTCGTCCCCACATCTCTCTCAAACTCTACATTAGCCATCGTGCCACGAGAGCGGTGGGTGTGGGAGGGGCAAAGGAACGGCACCTCCGCATCTTGTGGTACTGCAACGCAACCCCAAGCACATGGCAGGCTCCTGCTTGGTTCAGGGCCAGCGGAGCTGCTGCCTGTCAGTGCCAGGTGGCTGCCAGGTCAGCTCTGCGAAGGCAATGAGCCGAGGCAAAGCCAGAGCATCGTGTCCCTTCATCGACCCGGAGCGGGCTGTAAGAGACAGGGGTAAGATCCCACCAGCTCGGAGGAACCTTTAGAGACACCATGTCTCCTTCCTGTAAAGCCATTATGCTTATCGAACATGATTTAGCTCAGCAGACCCAATTCTCATACTTAGTGTTATCTCATGCTTTACAGCTTAAGTTACACTCTAGAAGAAATGAAGACAAGGCTGTAGATTACATTACACTCCCCTTTTTTTTTTTTGAAGCGTATGGCATTGGCCGTCGTTGGAGGGAAGAAATTGGCTTACATGAAACCTAAAGGAAAATTAGCTTCCCTGGAAAGTTTAGACTCAACAAGAAAAGGCTGTAATCCTTACATGAGGAATATTCCCACATTCCTTGCGGTAACAAGTTCACTATAGTCTCACTCAGTTAGGATCTGATCCCAAATACAACTTCTAGTTGCTCCGGTGATAGAAACAATATAAAAATACTCACAAAGAATAGAGACTGATTCCTGAGTTTAGTACAATGAAATACAATAGAAAGCTGAAGATGAAAGCAGAAAGTCTCACTGAGATTAAGACAAAAATATTTTGTTTATTATCTGGCCACCATGGTATTATGTCTTAAACAGATTGAGAGAAAATTATTCTCTGTCACAGCATTTTTCTGCATCAAAAAGATAAATTATTTTCTCCTTAGGATTCTCAAATTATAATCACTAGTATACAAGTAATTCTCGAAGAAAGGAAAAGAAAAAACAATGGGCACATAAATACCTTGAATTTCTGTTGTTTATACAGCTGCATTTAGATGAAGGTATACATACAGACAGACACATAGGTCTTTATTTCTCCTTAACCGATTTCATTCCTCTCTATGGACTCTTAATATATAAAAATTGTAAGCATTTTAATGTAAAATTGGTATTAACCTAAATGAATAGGTTAGCATTACATTTTTCTGTCACTGTAATTTATGAATACCAAAAATGGTGAATTATAAGGCATACTGTTGTAGATCATTTTATTCCTAATAAATACCTTTTTTTTGCATATTTTGTTCTGTCTTTCGTTTTGACTACCTGTCCACATTTCACAGGGCCTGTTTTACACTCTGGTTTGTAGGAAAACAAATACAACTGGCTGACCTCTGGTCTCTAATACAAACTATAGCTTTCAAGGTATGTTTCATACCAGCCACAAATCTGCTGTAATAGCTAGACATACTATTTAACAAGACTTGTTAAGGATCCTTCCCATTACATGCCTACAGACTTGAAATACTGAACGAGCACAGCTACCTCAATAGCTCTTAATTTCCTCCGACAACACGGGAAGTTATACCCAACCACAAAAAGAAGATAGTGCTATCCTGAGGGGTTAGAAACTTTGGGGGGATAAAATAGCTTTTTAACACGACTTCTACCGTACATTCTGAGACAAAAATGTAATAAACCCTTTAAACGCAGCACCCATTTACCATCAGATTCACACACTGATATAAATCTGGCCCTCCGTACCGATTATGTTACCGTAATGCCCTTAGGAGGATGAGAAAGCATTAGAAATTAGCAGGCCTGTGTGTGTTTTGGCCACGGCAATGAACTCTTGCCTGTAGATACACACTGGGACAAGTGAAAAATACCCGGACATTTTCCTTGATGTTAAAATGTGCTACAACCCGGTCTTTCCTGCAGAAGTTTGTTTGAAGAACGAAGGGATAGAAGAGGCGCATTTATAAGATTCTTCAAGATTACTCTGATTACTTCCTCCCTTTCAAACGCAGAGTATATTGAAGCCTCTTTAAAAAATTCATACAGTAGAATCATTCTATGCAACTGTAAGAAGAAAACTGTCAGACAACATTCTCAATTCAATATTACATTGTGCTTCAAGAAAATATTTCCATATATTCTAGATTAAAAAAAGTCTCATAAATAAATGATAATCCATTGCTTGCACTGAAAAATAATTTTCTGTTTGCATTTTACTCTGCAGAGTAAAATTTAATCTCTCTTTTAATATAGTCTTTGTATATACAGAGAAATAAAAAGATGTAACTTTATGAAAATTGAGTTTTTTTACATGGTTAAAAATATTTCTATCGGTGTTTTTCTAGAAATCTTACTTTTATGAGTGCTGGAATATATCGCATATTGATAATTTAAATATATTATTTCAGACAAATTATGATAATGCTCTTTTTTCTAAAAGAGATAGGAGACAACCTAGGTTTTTAACACTAAGCAGCATAGAGACAACGCTGAAGAAAAGGGAAACTCCTAAGAGGTTGCCACATCTGGCCACAACTCAAGAGAAATCTGTTAGTAATTTTACAGAATTTATTGTAACAAGACTTCAATATAGTTTACATAAATCTAAAATAATATAAACTTATCCTATATATGTGTGCATATTTATAAATAAATTTCCATTTTAAGTAATGTGATGTGTTAGTGTTGCACAGAATATAAACTATATTGTACAAACTACTTATACCTAAATTCACTGGCAAGGTTAGAAGTATACTGAACTTCTTTCAGCTGATACAAGAAAATCAAATAAAACTGTGGTTCTCGTACAAGAACTTTTTTAAAACTCTCAACCTCTTTTTTTTTAACTATGAAATAACTTTCCCTGATAATGTTCAATTTGTCAGGAAAAAAAGAAGTACGACATAATCCACAACAAAACCTTCTGGTTTGGGCTGTTGTATAGAAAAGTAGCAGAAAACAAGGTTAGATTCACAATTCTGTCAAAGAGGCATCTTCCTCTTACTGGTGATGTGGGAGTAACCTGGTTTAATTCCCTTTTCTGCCCGAGGGGATTGGAAGGCATCGTCTGTCTCTAGTTGATAGCTATGCCGTGGCTGAGGGCCCCTCACTTCTCTCCTTGATACAATTCCACTCCCGGTAAGTAATTAAAGTTTCACTGAAGCAGGTACTGAAACCCCAGCGGCCCACTTCCCAGGTAAAAGCCACAATCACCAGCCAAAAGGGTCATTCTCACTCACTTTATTTCTCAATTAGTAGTTACTCCATACGAGATAAAACAGGACAAAATGCCATCCTATCGCTAAAACGCTATTTTGGCACAGCCATTTAGAGCCTTTTCTAGGAGAGAGAGGCTGCAAGACGGAAATTGTGAACTTGAGATAGCGGCTAAGATGTCATTTTGTATTCAGTTTTGTAGGGAATAACTGAACAGTGAGTGTGACAAGAGAATGAAAGCGATTCCCTGCCCTCCTAGTAACCTGGGAGCATTTATCTGACAACCTACCTATGATATGCGAACAGTTCTGGGATCGCTCAAATCACGGTGGTTTCTTCCACTCTAGAAAAATTTACTATCTTTCTTTAAACAAATTCACTTGCTGTAAAAGCCTTGCCATCAGTAACTCCTACCACTGGCAAAAGGAAGAGTTGGACTGTTGTGTAACCGTTCTGTGGGAGCCTGCATTAACACTCCTTCTAATCAAAATAAGTACAGGTTGAGGAAGCTGCAAAGAGGTCCTAAAAACTTAGAAATTCTCCAATGACCCTTTTCTAGTCTGAGATCTGGTCCTATAAATCCCTTCCAGTAAAAT
Source organism: Baryphthengus martii (assembly GCA_013396935.1). Taxonomy (NCBI): domain Eukaryota; kingdom Metazoa; phylum Chordata; class Aves; order Coraciiformes; family Momotidae; genus Baryphthengus; species Baryphthengus martii. The sequence continues at coordinate 99,305 of VWZK01003438.1, forward strand.
ACACAGATAGGTTGGTGTATCTTTCAAACTGTGATGCAATTACATCAGCAATTATCTAACCTGGAACCACATCTGGAAAATATTACAAAAAAAACATTTAATTAACTCCTGTCAGTACAGTAACTTGCTGTCAGTATGCAAATGCAATAGCAACGTACTTTTAGGCAGCTTGCATACAGCTATAAGAACATTTCCAAAAGTGTGAAAATTCTTTCCAAAATGGCACAGAAGTCCCACATTTTAAATGGGAATTCTGACAAATGGAATTACTCCCATCACTTCAGGAAATGCTATTTTTTTTCTGCTCACTGGAAGCTCAATAAAAGTCCTGTATTTTGCCCCTAAATGCGATAAATCAGTGTGGCACCGTGAGTGGCAGCAATTCTTCTTCCAACACAGCAATTTTCAAAATTTGGCAAAGTGTACACGATATGCAAATTACTTCATGTTTGTACTGCATGCTAAAAGAAAGGAAGAGATCTCCAGGCTGAAAAGAAAGAAGCCATTCTGCAGAAGGAGCACCCTGGCCAATTCCGGGCCCAGGCAAACAACTCAACTGCAAACGCCAGCAGCCAATGGAGGACACCAGAACTTTGTTTTGGCCACTGACTTGGAGCATTTAAAAGCCAGTAACTATTGCTGCTGATATTGCACAAGGACATGGGACAGAGGTAAAGTGATGGTGGATGAGGCTCTGAGCACCCCGGCCTAGTGGGAGGTGTCCCTGCCCATGACAGGAGGGTTAACGAGATGATCTTTAAGGTCCCTTCCAACTCAAGCCAGTCTATGATTCTACGATACACTGGGCAAAGAGACTCGGTGAAGATCTCAGCACATCTCTGTTGTTACCAACAGCTCCTCTCCCATCCCAATCCCAGATCAGCAGGACCAGCAAGTTTCGCCCCAGCCCCTCCCTGTACCTGTCTTTCACTGCAGCAGCAGAAGAGGGGCTCACAGCCTTGGGTTTTGTGTGCGCTGGCAGGAAGCCTCGAGCAGGCTCTAACTAAACCTAAATGATTTCGAAAACATTTGAGAAGTGCTGCTGCAATGTCTACACACAGTTCATTCTTCATGAAACTTGTATCAACACAAACCTTGCTGATAAACAAAGTCTGCTGGTAAAATAAAAGGAAAAAAAAAAGAAAAATCATTGCTTACATAATGAATACACCAAATGCAAATATTTCTACTGCTTCTAATAAACACACAATATTTCTGTTTAATCTTACAAATTTCCAAAGCTGCATGAGTCAAAAAAGCTGCAATGTCACCGAGTTATTAATTCTTTAAATAAAATAAAAAGATCTTTATAGCCTTACTATTATTATTAAAATATAAAATGATATTCAGAGATGTGATATATCTTCTGACTATCAAAAGCATCATTTTGCACCACTTCCTCATCTCCAGTGAAGCTGAATCTGTACAAAAACCCTGGTGCATGTAATGGGCCATACACACTGAAAATAAGGCAGGAGAATCTCACTGCAGTGGCATCTACTTGAAGACAGTATGATCATACGGTCCACCTTCGATTATTCATCTGTTCCTGGAAGTCAGGATTTTTCTTATCAGGAATAACAGCTTTTCTATTTATTTTTTTTTCTAGTTAACATAGAATGACAATAACTAGATCTCCAGTGCAAACACAACATTGGTTTTGCTACAATTTGAAAACGGTCGTCAAAGTTAAAAAACTAAAAGTAATAGGGAAAGTATAAGAATATACTTATCGAAATTGGTGTCTGACAATAATACCATTTATCTTCTACTACTTCTTTCTGAAAGCTCTCTTTCAGAAATATGGAAACATTCATTTTGGGATGCACTAAAATTGGTTTATCAAGCAACTCTTCCTATTTCGTATTGTTCATAACAGTAAATATCCAAGGTCCGTAGCGTGCTTTGTCAGTGTTTCTCAAAAGAGGGTTTCCGATCATTACTTCAGGTTAAAGCGACTTACCACGCAGCCATCTGGTCGCACGCATTAGTAGACACTTCAGAAAGCCACAAACATTTTCTAACGGCACTCTCCACCGTGCTCTAAGTGCAGCGCGAGCAGCACGCACCCAAGTACAGTATGTAAATAAGACAAAGACTAATAATGCCTTCAATCCTTCCAGCGCAAAAGGCTGCTGTAGTACGTAACATGGCAACACATTTTCCATTACACCCTAAGATTAATAAGCCTCATGGAGACCTGGAAAATCTGACAGAAAACAAGGGCAATACGATGTTCATTTCTGTTTCATTAAACACGGGATGAGCTGATGGATCTCTCCACACTTTGTCACTCTGCACCGTTAATGGCTCTTTGACATTATTATTCACCATGGGTGAGATTGTGTAACCTCTGCTCCACGTTGGTGAGCATTTACAAAAGTAGTCCCACTGGCAGCTGCTTTAGAGAGGTTACCCGAAGCATATGGTACTTCTCAGCTCAGGTAAGAGTGGCTGAGTCTAACCATAAAAATGTGTTTGTGAAGGATTTTAGTTACGTGCAGATAGTCGAAGGGCACTTTAGGGGATACAAAGACTTAATGCAGTAGTTAAGACCTCTGTTTTCTAGCAGGCTAAATAGTTGGGTGACACCTCCTCATCCTCTTCATTTTTATCTGTATATTTTTAGCTCTGACAGAAGAGTTTTGCAATGTTACTTTTTCAAAGCAAGCAAATAAAATACGTGGCACAGGGACACTGTGATGAACAGGAACACAACGCAGGCAGCCAAAAGGTGCCTGCAGAGGCCCAACACCTCCCTACAGATATGACACAGAACATGAAAAGCCTTGGGAGAGACAAAATTTCAACACAAGAAAGTTTAGTATTTTTTCTGAATTGCATATTCAGGGTTTTACTTGTGTAGCGTAGTTACAGAACATAGTCATAGCTTTCTCTGCATTACTTTGCTTTTAGAACTGAGTATGTCATAGTGAACTGGAAAATAAACTAAGCCCTGAACATAACCATGAATGTCACAGATGAACCAGAAATGAATCACTTCTGCGTAACTTCCCTGTTTTCATTTTAAGTTACTCTAATGAATGACAATTCTTTCCTCTTACTCAAGTTGCTCTCCTTTGTGAAACTCAGAGCATTACAGAAATAGGAGTAAACATTACTATTCTTATTTTACAAATAGTCCAAATAGGCACAAAGATATGAAATGGCTTCTATTTTCATCTCTCCTTCAGTTTATGCAGACTTATTTTTTTCATTTGAAAACTGGACCTGTGCACAATTCACCCCGAATCAAATCTAATTCAGACAAAGACACAAACAAAAATATTTCTCATGGGATATGTTCAAAGTGGTACTCGTGCAAAGCAGCTCACTGTCATTTCTGTTCTTGTCCGTGGTCTGCTTTTGGACCTTTGCAATACTTCTTCCACTGCTACATCATCACTCTGCTGAGCTGTTAGCCATCTTCCTACACCAATCTATCTACTTGTAACATCACTACACATTGATTTATTTATTTTTATTATTTTTTAAATTTTAATGTAGTAACTAATAAAGAAAAATACCAATACAGTCCTTAAAAACAAGGCGCTAGCATGGGGGACATTGCAGGCATACAGAAGTTATAAAACTTCGGACTAGTGCAAGTGAGTAGTGATGTCCAAGTGTTCCTCAATGACACTTTGCATATGCAAACCCTCCTGTTTGAATTCAGATGGTCACATGGCTTTTCTGTCCAACTGTCAGTGAATAGCAAAGACTAAGAATTTCATATAATAGAGATCAATACATAAGGTACGAAACAATAACAAAGGACATTCATCCAATAAATATAATTAACAAACCAGCTTGAGAAAATGACTATCTGCCTGTAGATGTTACATAAATAGGAAAATGGAACGTTATGTAAACATAAATCACCGTGGTTATGTGTTCAACTACAGTTTTAGGTTAAAAAAGCAAAATTAATATTACCAATCATTCCAATATATCAGAAAACAGATTTTAAAGAAAGCTTTGGCAAAGCGATATATAAATTATATGCTCAAAATCATAAATTAGATTTCCCCAGACAGTCAAGGCGATTCTGCAAATAGTTTCAGAAATACCTCTAAGTGATTAGCTTTCTAAAGACTTACCAGACATTGTGAAAACAGGAATATTTATAAACAAAACAATTGATTCTATGAGGACTGATGCATGAGTTGCAATACAAACTCTGCTTTGTCTTGAGCAGAATCCAAACCTAAAGTGGACACCGTAATCATTCTGTGAGAGAAACGATAGACTTTTTGCTATAGCAGAGGTGTCTTTTAAAAAACTGAGATGGAAGCAAAACCTCAAAAGTTTAAACTAAGTCAGATTCTTGAAACCTAGATCATGAATGGCAACATGGGAGAAAGTTAAAGTTACTAAATTAAGAATATGGCATACTCTAAAGCCAGTCAGTTCTGTGTATGCTGAAGATGTCTGTGATTCCTCAGATACATCCAAGTCAATTTGATTTTGGTGAGTAACAGTATTAACCAAAGCACAAAAAAAGGTTCAGGCCCATTGGACAGAATTGTCAGGAAACAAACACCATGTGCCTAAACACTAGGTTTGGAAGTGTTTAGTTTTCTGTAATGCTATTCTAGAAGATAAATGTATCTGCTAAAGACTGAGATAGAAGGGATAAGCAGTCAGATACATCGCAAATCCAAAACAAATAACCAAAGGCCTAATAAGCAACCAGTTCAAGTAATACAAACCCTCCAGTCCAGAGTTTTCAGCCGAGACAAATTCCAACAATAAAAACGCAAAAAGTAGATTTTTCTTACACATGGATCCTGACTATAAACAGTGGATGATAAACAACTTTGGTGTCAGTCTAAGCTTTGACATTATATTTCAGTAACCAATACAGGTAAATGATAGTACATTAAAGCTAACTGAACTAGTTCCAAAATTTTTATATCTGCAGAGCAGTACTAGCTCTGTTCCTCAAAGTAGGACAGTAAAATAATTACAGGTTTTCAATGTGGGATTGGTTAAGAAATAAGAAGCAGAACAAAAAAAGTTAAAAAATTATTTAATAACTGATTTCTTGCACTATAAAGAATCTGAAAGGGACAATGCTGAAAGTAAAATCTGAGAGTAGAACTAGAGACTGAATGATACAATGAGGAGATACCTGCTCTGTTCATACGTAGGTGAAATGCTTCATCACATCCTATTGTCACAGAGAAGTGTGATGCAAGCCCACCTCTCTTCTCTCTGTGTTTGCATTAAGCCACTTTACAGACACACATTCACTCATCTATCTTTGTCTTCTGTCTTTGCAAAGTAATTCCCCGCAGAATATGAGCAAGACTGCTCTTGTATCATTATTTTTTTTTTTATTATTTCTCTGGGAAATTATCTTTTACAAGTGTCTTTGTTACTAATGCTACTTAAAGAAACATTCGTTTCAACGTCACTAATTCTTCTGAAGCGCCACGATAGCAAACTTCCAAAGACAGAACAATATAAAAATTGTAGACTCAAGTGACAGCTGAAGAATTGGGGTGATCTACAAGAAACAGCACAAAGTGAGCAAAAAGAAAAGTGGGTGGATTAGTATCGCGTTCCTGTATGCTTGGGGTCACTAAGATGAATGTGCATGAGATTCTTTTGTCCATTTGTGCTATAATTTCACATAGGAAGAACAAAATTGTGTTCTCTGATATGCTCACAGAAGTCCCTCTGGAATCAGAGAGAATTACATGCCTGCATCTAAGGGCAGAATTTGGCCCTAAGTCATTAGTTAGAACTCTCTCCCGAAGCCCTACAGAGAATAGGGGGTTTCAGAGGACGATGAGGATCAAACTGATGGAGCACACTCAGAGATTTACTCTCACAAGAGACCATCACATAATCAGACATTCCAAAAACCCCATCTGTAAAGATAAAAATCTTTACAAGACTAGCACACCATATTCACAGAGACTGCTTCCAGATAAGTCAGACTTAAGTGGCATAAAAATAGCAGCAATGTTATCGAATGGAAGTTTAGAGGAGAAAAATAGCCCAAGATTTTCAGACCTATATAAAAGAGCATGACAACTAGGAACAACCATTTCTCACGAAAAGACAAACTCTTTGAATGAAAAACAGCTGAAACAGAACTGTTGTACCTATGTTGTACATGTTCATAGGTGGCCTTAAATCTGTCCTCAGCTAAAGGATAAGACAGTGATGTTATTTTACCAAAATTTCCTGCTACTTTGGAAGACTTTTGAGGTGTGTGCACAGATATACATGTCTGCATTTAAACATATGTATACATATATTTTAGTGTTATTTCCTACTTTCTGTTCTGAAAGAACTGCCTATGCATTAACTAATGCCACTGTAGTTGTTTAAATTAAGATCTCATATCTATTATTTATTTGGAGCTTTAAGGGAGCAGTTGATGGAAAAATAATTACAAGTAGTACTCTGCATCAAATACTTTTACATTTTTAATAGTAGTATTCAGCAGTATTGTGTCCAGTCCTACCTTCAGACAAATGATTCACTTCTATGATATGTACAGACTGTTCTGTACTTCATATATTTCCCGGACACTTGCAGTACTCTGACTCTAAAAACCAAATCTATGCTTCTCATCAATTGCAGTGATTTTTTTTTTTTCTTTTGATCAAGGACTGAAAATACTCCAAATCATACTGGCTGCAAAGTAACAGTTTTTTTAAAAAAAACAAAAACTCCTCCACACTATTTAATTCTAAACTCCACTCTATCTGTTGCAGGATAGGCTGGCATTTGCTGTTAAAGCAGAAAATTACAAGAAGGGCCTAATTGACCCTCTTGTGTCTTTGAAAAATCCTGTCTGTTGTCTCTAATTGACCCTCTAGATACCTTTATGGAACAATGAATGAATCCTCAGTAAATAATGGACGGTGATGATTAATAGCCATGGTTTGGCTGGACCTCTGACTCATGGAGTTCTGCTACTGAACATTTTTATTTTTTTTTTTGTATTTTAACATCCCAGTTCTCTGTACTTCATAAACAAACTATTTTGAGATAAATATACTGTTAAAAATAAGATGAAAAGTTAAATAAAATTAAATGCTACCTCATACAATAGAATGAAAAATAGAATTCTTGGTGTTATTCAAAATGGCTTTCCATTCACCACCTTTTTCATGTTTCAGTAACATGTCATCATATATTCATACGCTTGATTTAGAAAAAAAAGAAGTTTACCACAATGGATCCCCCTCTAAAAAACATAATTTATTTCTTTACTATGCATTGTAGTCAATAATAACAATGTCATGTTTCTTTCTCTTGACTCTTTATTACAATAAAAATCTATGATACTTAGATACTTCTAGATTTGGTTTCATTATAAATCTGTCAGAAAACATTATGAAAACATCTCCAAATGTCTCTTCTCTTATTTAATAACTCTAATGTCTAATGTTTTCAGGCTTGTCAAATTATAAACACAAATATGCTAAGTTGCACCATTACTCTGAAATATCACAAAGAAATCTCGCTGCGTTTTGAAAATAATATTTACAACTTAGTAAAACAACTGGCTCGACGCCAGTCCAAGAAATCACAAACAGCAACGAACATTCACATACATCACCCTTCCTGCAGCACAATGACATTTGGTGATGCCATTGAAAATCACTTCTGAATATACACATCCCACACTGAATATTTCAAGGAAACAAAGCACAAATCAACATGTTCTTGCAATATCCATAACAAAAAAAACCCAGGAACTTCAAACAAGTTCACATCTCGATTTAAGAAATGTAACAAAGATGCATCTCCTTCTTTAAATGTGAAAAACATGAGCATGGAGTGTGTAAGTTTATTTAGATAGCTGATCCTGACAAAGTTCAACCTTTCAAAACAACCAACTAGGAAAGTTCCACAAGATCTCAAACAAGAAGCAGCATTCCAGGTCTCCCAGTGAAGAATCATTTATCTAGTTTCCTAACACCCCTAAAATCTCTCAGATACAAGCTGGGACTTGTTAGCCTATTTAGGAACCTTTACAACACTGAAGACAAATGCAGACCCTGAGGTTCATTAAGCAGTTTTGAACTGTTCTTAACAACACTCACAGAACTTAAGTAAATTCAATCATAATTATTTTTTATGGGAGAACTGACTTGACCAAGGTCACAGAGAATATCTGTAAATTTAGCCTTTAGGTAACCCTAGATTATCTAAAAAAAGATGAGCACTTTAAATCCACCAGCAACAGTTTTCACAGTACATACCTCAATTCATTGCAACTAAACTGAAATATGAAAAAGGTTCCTTTTAAGACTAAGATTAATGCAATACTTATTTAATGATGAAAACAAATCTTTGCTTACTGAAATTACTACCTTTCTCTTTAACACACTTTAGTTCCTTTCAGGTATTGTTTTGCCAATTACTGGGCCCAGCAAAAAGGAGGCAGCCATCAGCAGAAAACATACACAAAAACACATGCAGGTTTTATTATCTATTTCCACGGTCCCCAAAAATGATGTAGTACGGCCAGCCACGGAGCAGGGGAACAAAGGAAGCAATAAACCCACTCACTGCGAGTGACACAACAGAAGAAAAGGCACACTGGGCCAAAAATACACCAACATAAGGAGACATCAACCATGCCCCATATCCCAACACAGCCAGGCACAAACCAAACAGACAAATACCAGAAAGATACATACATTACCCAATCCATCAGCCTCATTGTCCTTGACTCCACAAAACTCCTCCAGCAGCAGCTCCCAGCAGCACCAACTCCCAACAGCAGCTCAATAAGGAGCTCTATTGGCCTTTTATCTCCACCCTCTAATCACCAACCAAATGGCAGCTGTTTCACATTTGTACTTTAATTCTCATCATTTCAGGGTGTGCTTGGCCTGGCCTCCCCTCCTGGAGGGCCCTCTTACAACAGAGGGGCCCGTCCCTTACATCAGGGTCTGGTAAGGCCTGTGTCCCCACCACTCAACGCCTACTGGTTTGCAGCTGGTAGCAGAGCTAAAAGATCTTCTTGGTGGCAAACACAGAGGCCAAGCCAGTCTTGCCCTTGATTCCAACAGGAGGCACCTGGGCAGCCTTAGCCCCTTTTACCTAGTTGTGAAATTCATCCAGGTGTCAGGTTCATTTCAGGGCTTGGGGTTCAGACCCCAGCACTTCAGGCATTTATCCTGATCTCCCAAGAGAAGATGTCTCTCATTGCTGCTTCACTGACAGTTGCCCCCAGTAAAAATCTGAATGCTTTTAGAAAGACTGTACAATTTGGGCAAGTAAAGTTTAATGATGAGTGTACTAAATTGCCTGCAAACAAGCAATAACTATGGGGAGAGGTTAACTGGGAAGCAAGAATATTTCTAAGTTCTTTGATTTAGTGTAGGTGCCGCATAGGTCGACCTATTACTGGCGCTGCAATAGGCTGCAATATGATACAGTCTTTAACATGTTTCTAAGTGTTATATGTATACACTACCTCCCTAATCTCAGAGTGACAGAATGACTGGGGTTGAAAGAGAACTCTGGAGATCATCTAGTCTGCAGTGCTCAGAGCAGGGTCACTGGAGCAGGTTGCTCAGGACCAGGTCCAGTTCACTTTTGAATATCTCCAAGGTGAGAGATTCCACAACCTGTTCCAATGTTTTACTGCCCTCAGAGTAAAAAGGGTTTTTTTAATGTTAAATCAAATTCTCTGTTATTTCACTTTTGTGGTCCATTTCCTCTTGTCCTGTCATTAGACACCAGAGAGAAGAGTCAGATTCTGTCTTCTTTACTAAAATCATCAGATTTTTTTCAGAGTTTAAATTCATATATATATATATTCAAATATATATATATTCAAATATGTGTATAGCCTCACATCCAAATAAAAGTAATTGATTCACACACAATTGTCCCATTTACATTTTTAAGAGCGGCAGTCACTACTACGAAACAAATATGGAATCTTTCAGATGAACTTGCTTCAGTCCCTGGAGTCTATGTTCCACAACACCCTGCACTCAGTGTTACTGGGCTTGTGCAAACAGCAAAATGGGACTGCGTGTGTTTAGTATATACACATAAAGACAAATCCTATATTTGCCTGTGGTGCCATTATAAATGATGCTCATTACCCACTACCAGCAGGTGTACTGTGTAACTGTGTTGTGTACACTATGCCCCTGGAATACAAGGACGACCAATTGCTTCTGTGGTTACTACTAAAGGCATGAAAACTAAGCAGAGATGCTAATTCCCTCGTTTGACTAATAGTAAATATTTGATGTGAATTTAAGTAATAATAAACTTTATCAAAATATAAATATACAAATAGATTTACAATTACTTTAGAAGTTCTTATTCATTATGATTGAGATACAGTGGAAGATACATATTCTCTAGAGGAACCTTTATGACAGTAGATAGATTCTTATAAATCATAACACAATTTACAGTAGGAAGTTGTTTGTCTAAATAGTAGAAAACAGTAACCTTTGTACAACCGGGGTTAAACTAATTCTGCTTTAATGAACTGCAAAATTTACATAGAGCTTTGTTACCACAATAAATAGGGGTCTTAGTCTCTTTCACAGTCATTCCCATTGTGCCTCCATATCCTCATCTGCTTCCACTAAAACCATGGCATAAAGCACATTTTTCTTTTTATATCAGGGAGAATACAGCAATTCAGCCATTAGGTCTGTTTCAGTGCATAAAGATCACAGAGTATAATAGGTGCTTATACCTCAAGTGATTTTTTTTGTTCTCAGTAGCATACACCGAGCTCAAACATCAGAAACTTCATTCAATTAGAAATCTGTCTGCTAATATACCACATACTGTTTTAGTTATAAGCCTGAACACAAAAATGAAAATTGATTATTTCTCTTCAGCTTTTAAAAATACATATTTAGCTCCAACTAGTCTGTCAGAAAAATACCATGGCATATGCACAAACATTTTTATGATTAGTAACCCAGAACAGCATAAATGGATTTCCAGGACCAAAGACTCAGTATAAATTTTATCCACCTCTTAAGTTAAAAATTGTCGCTTGTGATGGTGATGGTGACATAGTCTCCAATTCAGGCTGTCTGACACTTCCCATTTCAAGGCTTTAGTACAGTTGTTCATAACTTTATCAAGCTTTAATTGTTCTCGCTGAAGTTTCCTATTACAGATGGCCACGTGGGGCACAACTTATGTGGGAAAGTTCAGCAAACATGCTTTCATAATTTCCAAAAAGCCAACAAGGGAAAAATACATTATTTTCAGAAGTTTCAAAAATTTCTTACAAGTGTTTTCTGGGAAACCTCCAAGCCCCTAAGGCAGAGAGGGACCTCATAATTTACCAATCCCAGTCCAGCAATTGAAGAACACAACATCTAGCTACTTCTAAGATGAAGTCTGCTAAAATGACTGCAGAGTTGGTGTGAGAAAGCCAGAAGCTCTCTCCCACTACTCTAATATTAAATGCAGGAAATCAGAGCTGTGGCTAAGCCAAGAAAGAGGTAGAGTAAAAGAAAATCAGAACAAAAAGTTTTATAGGAAAGAAGAGTGGGACAAAGTGTAAAAGACTGAAGCTGAAAGAGGTAACTCGGGATGGGAAAGACAGAAAGAAGCAGCTGAGTGAAGACAGAACGAAACAAGAAAAGGTCAGAGTGGCTCTATGAAAAACAAGTCAGAATATTTGGGGAAAAAGCAGCAAAAAGGGATGTAGAGCATCACTTTATTTCAAAAATTGGATAGAATACATGATTCTGTTCACACACTGTTCTTGTTCACAAGTATTTTTTTTAATTCTTGTTCACAAGCATTTTGAAAATTAATTTATGTCACTAATCACCTTTGTGGCTTGTTGAGAAAAAAGCAATCCATTATTACAGTTAGAAGTGATTAGTTCAGTTCAAAGGACAGTGTTAGTACTTCAAAGGGAAGAACCCAACACCTAGTAATAATTCTGTAAGGTTTTGAACCCTTCCCTCCATCTTCCTACCGTTCGTTGAATATTAAAATAATGAAGTAATAAAGCCCTTAAACTTCAGAAAATACCAAATTTTGATTTTTTATGAAACCTTAATGCAGTCCCTTGGTGTATGCAGATTGGTAGAAATTTTTTAATTACAAGAGAATACTTGACTACATCTTTTTGTCTCATGGTTTTTTTATATTAGCCCAGGTGTTTTTAGCTAATTATTCTACTAAACATGTCATCATTCAATATACTTATCCATGCCTGTGTTTCCAGTGGAAACACTAAGAGGATCATATTTAATGGTTATGCTAATATTTCTATGACTTTCTTTTCAACATGCCACATATTACATAAATCTATGCATACTGTAGCAGGAAACAAGTTTAATAAATAAGACATTCTCAGTAAAACATCTTGGCCTATCCCCAGATCTCTGCTGCTGCCAAGTGACTGATTTAAGAGATGGACAAAAGTAGACATACAAAAGTACAGATACTATGATTAATGGATGATTCAAATTCTCCTGAACTGCATATCATGACTTAATGTGAAACCCTGAGGAGATTGAAGGTAGGAATTACATTATCATGAATAATATAAAAAAGTGATATCCTGTTTAAAAGCCTTTGAGTGCAAGTGAGTTGAACAAATACATTAACACAGCTTCCAAAGATTCAATCAGGTTGAATGTTACCCAGAATTTATTTTGAAATAAGCGTTATGTATCCCATATACGAAGTACAAGTCTATTTGTGACTGGCACTAAAGCTATTACCATTTAGATTTTAATTCTTGCTTCAGTTTTATAGAGCTTACAGTATCTGCATTGTCCTTTTAATAATAGAAACTTCTCCAAATCACATATGAAGTACATCTCAATGCTGCAAGTATGAGACACACAGGCAGAGATACATATATATATATATATACACACACCTAGATTGTTATTCCTTCCTTTTATTATAATTTGAAAAACTGTCTCCTTGTTATAGTGGCACAGTAATGTAGCTGTTGCATGTTATTTCTCAGTATTGAATTCATAAACAGGGGTTTGGAGGGCATTTAGTGCTTCATATTATTTCAATCATATCAGTTGAAAATTTGTATTGAAATTATTCAGGCAGTATGTAAAGCTCTTCTATAAAAGATAGCTGTACATTAACTTACAATTAAATGATGGTTTTAATGAAATTATAGTGTGTGACAGGTTAACGGACTGATGCTGAAAGGCAAATGCCGAAATGAAGCCAAGACGTTTATTTTCAAACTGACAAATCTTAACTCAACCATAACCTATAGTTCCATTAACATTATAGTTATTACACAAAATAATTTGGTTGAAAAAAATATTTAATAGACCAAGCTGCCAGACTGTCAGTAGAAACTCTAACCTCACCATCGTCCATGAAAGACAAACCAAGCCAACGCTTGACACGCAGGTTTTGTTTAAGACTTGGAAAAAGAGCTACAAACCTAGAACCAACCAGTCAAACACCTGCTTTCTCCTGAAAAAATGTCTTTATTATTTACTTCTGTTTGATATTGTGAGTACTAAGGTCAAGCCTGCAGCCTCAGCATTGCTTAAACGCATCCAAAACTGCCAACCTCTGTTTATTTTTCCCAACTTCCATGGCACAAAATGGCAGAAAACCATTAACATTCAAGTGAGGGGTTTCCCTTTTGGAACAGGATCTCTGGATGGCGTTACAGACATCATTCCTGTAGCTTCCTGCAAGTTAATATTTTAGACTGCCAAGATACAATCTTTCTGCTATATACAATTTCACATAAGGGAGTGAGATGTTTAAAAGAGCAAAACCCTTCTCCGTCAAAAAGTCTTTCCATTCAAACTGTTTAAGCATGGGCTAAATATGAGCAAACCAGAAAATGTGACAGAATGGCAGGCAGGGTATGCAGAGGTTGAAACCAAGGATCAGTTTCTTGAAATTAATAAGAGCAAAGGGCTAAGTTGATGTACTGATTTTTTTCATGGACAGGAAAACATGAAGGAACAACCACAGTGAGAAGAATACATCAGTAGCAATGAATTTCTCAATAACTGGAAACCCAACGGACCACCATAACAAGAAATGAAATGCTGAAAAGTCTGCCTAAATACATTATTCCATTATCATCACAAAGGAAACAGCTCATGGACAAAGACCTCCTTCTCCTTATTATTATCTTGAATACAATATGAGTGGCCAGCAAACCAGATGTAATCTTGCTACTATGAAATGAGTTACGGTCTCAGTCCAGCTCCACGAGACAGCTTTTCACATCACAGAAACCAGGTAGGTTCAGGCTGGTGGGGAGGCAGGGAATGGGTATGGAGGCTTCACCCTTTCACCCCTTCAGGTCAGAATGAAATTGCAGTGCTGGGAAGCCTGAATTATGCTTCAAAAATTTATAGCTGCGAAGGCCAAAAGGGGCTCTTTGTGACCATTGAATCTGACCTGATGTTTAACTCAGACCATAGAATTTCAGCAAGCGACTTCTATCCACATTGCAACTTCTTTTTTTTTCTTATTTGTTTGTTTGAGTACAAAGAAGCTTCGAATTCCCTAGTTGTCATTCACCATAAAAAAAAAAATAATTAAAAAATTACTTTCTAAAATCGAAACAAAAGCTTGAAAGGAAGCAGAATATGCATTTGCCCTATTGCCCATCTTGTTACCGAATCAATGTCACAGATTTGGTAAAAGTAATAGAGATTATATGATCCAAAGCACACTTTAAGCAACCAATCCAAGGCATTAAACAATAAAATACAATTTATTTTACAGATTACCTTGAAGTAATTTTCTGTCTACTGCCACCTGAGCTCTAAGGTCTTTCTACACCTGTAACAACTACAGACACACAGGCTCTCAGTAGAGTCATCCAGAGACGCTTTTTCCGAGTTACTAATTGTCCATACATTGCTCGTAGGAAAGTCTGCCTTTGTTCACCGAGCTGTTATAAAAGTTTGTGTATATTTCTATTGGATATGCTGATGAAACTACCCACTTACCCAAGTCACGCCAGTAATATACAAGATATTCGATTAAAAAGACTCCAAAACCCAACAAAGCCAACACAAAACCACAGAAGCAGCACTAGCTACTTGAGATTCTGGTTTTGGAGGAGGGAACACCATGTATATAATGACCATGAATGTCGACAGCTGTCCCCAGCAATGAAGAAAACGAAGGAATGTCAAGTGGTCACGGAGGGAGACAGGAAACCAGATCCGCTGATCCAAAATCCCTGGTACTGTACAGTCTAAAAAGTGGGCCATAGGTATCCCACTTTGTTTCACACACTTAGCTAAGATATGTGAACCACAGCCTTTTCCCTGTTCTAATGCTGAACCTTCTACAAGGGAATCTGAAAGAGAGTTGCCCTGTAATTGTCAGATCAGTATTTACTGCTCTTTAGGTACCATATTTCCTTCATTTTTTTCACAAGTCATTAAGAAGACATATCACATTTTAATGAGCAGTCACAAATGAAATCACAAAATACCAAGGAGCAACTCAGTGCAACTCTTTCCTAGATGGTGGAATGTGCATCAGAGAATTGAGGCATTCCTGACTAAAGGAGAAACATTTTCTTCACGTTATTTCCAACTTCTTCCAACTCGGCCTTTGCTCTAAACCCAGCATATCTTTTGAGGTTGTTGCTTAATCTTTTGCAAGTTAAGACAGGACCCTTATTAGCTTCACTGCACTCCTTTCCAGCCATGTGCTGTTTCACAAGACCAAGTAGAATGGGGCTTGCAAGAGCAAAGTGAAACCAGAATGTAGCACAATTCAAAAATGTACAAAGTATAATGATCCGTATAATTTTAAGATGTTAGTAATGTCTCTTGATATTATTTCATCACATGCTAGCTGCTATTTCCTGAAAACTCTTTGAAGGATTAAATAAAAACATATGCTATGAACACCCACTGTGTGCTGTAACAAATCAAAACTAACTTCTTAGCTTGATGAAAGTTTCCACAGTGCTCAGTACTGTAAAGTAATGTCACAGTGGTAAATTGCTTTGGAAATAGTGAATGCTGCCTTGATGCCAGTTAGTTTATTAGTAATATGAGAGGTCTCTACAGTACTTTGTACTGAAACATAAGAGTCTTCTAAACCTAAATTTTGAGAAATACAGTCATAAAATGCTATCATCAGCTGGGCTGATGGAAAAGTGTAGTAAGACAATTAACAAGCTTATAGGTCCAAAATAAACATATCATTTGTCCCTGGTGTAAAGAAGCAAAAATAGAGATGGATAGGACTTCTCGCAAGGATTTAACCAGTCGGTGGTTTACTATGAAATAAACGGTATTTTCTCTGAAAATGGCTAGTTCTGGAAGCAATATTCAGCTACAGGACTGTTTTTCAAAAGAAGTTCTAATAAATATTTTGCTTTATTTGGTGTACTTTTGTTTTCAGTATGTAATTTATTTATGAATTTACTTATATATGGCCATGAGATTCACAAGCAGAAAGATCTTTTGAGCTTTTTTTTCCCCCTTTTAACAGTTTTAAATCTGCAATTCTCTATTTCTGTTAGGAATAGAAATATAGGTGAAAGATTTCAAATTATAGATTTTTCACCATTGTTTTGAAAATCAACCTAATGCTCCAAGCTATCAGCTGCTTTGAAGATAAACAATCTTACCATTTTCTGTCCTTCTTTGTACAATAACATTTGCTTTTCCATAATCATTCTACTGGTTTGGTACATTCACTCTTCCTCTGCACTGTAAACCTGTTATTAAGTGCCGGCAAAAATTTATGATCATTTAAAAATGAAGTATCTAACATATCAGCAAGTAATATCTTTCTCTACCGTAACAGAGCATCAAATAGGCTGGGAGACAAAGTACAAAGTGCCATAGTCTTCAGCTCACACCCTTTCCCTCCTTGGAAGTACTGGCCTAGAAGAACGGCTGAAATAGCTTCTAATTTACACGGGACATTTTCTTATCCTCACCTAGTCAGACTTCATTTGTTCTCTGCTTCATGTCCTCCTTTCACAACTGCCAATACTGATTTCCTAAAGCAATCCCGTGCCTTGCTATTGTTTCTAGTAACGATGCATATGTACACGTACATAAATGTGTTAAGAAAATAATCTTCTTCCTGATGTGAAGTCTAACAAGTAATATTTAGAGGTTTTTTTAGGTGGCTTGGGTGGAATTGAAGCATTCAATCAATCAATAAATAAAAATAATAAACCAGAAGAAAATAGGTAGAAAAATGGTGAAACACCATTAAAGATTTTCAAAATGTTCCACTGGAGACAAAGTTAAATAAACCTAAGAGCTTTTGAGAGCCTCACCCTTTACGTATGATACTAGCTGACATGAACTACATCTGAAAGAAAAAATAAAAATGTGAAATGCCTAGTGTAGAATGTGGGGTTTTATGACACTGAGATGAAGAATTACCTCTCACCATTCTCAGTGTCAGAGTTCAAGTCACTGATGGAGTTTAGGGATGCAGGGATCACAAGAGAGGTCAAGGAACTCCTCAAGATTTTTCACCTCTTATAACCACTCTGACAATTCGGAACCTTTTGGACAAAGAAGGCTAAAAATATTTATTTGTTAAAGGAATAAATGGGTGTTGACTAAATACAAGCATTATATTTAAGTAATACGCATTTTTAGGCCTAAAAATGCGTATTACTTAAGTGCTTTCTGCATATTATAAACTGGCTTTCATGACTAGATTTACTGATAAACACCATATTACTATTCATGGTATTTTGAGGAATTTGACACCACTGTCTCACTACAGAATAGCTTAGTAATTCTCAGGATATTAGAAATTATTTTTATTGTTGAAATTTATCACATAGTTAATAGTATATACTACTTATTTTCATTTACAAAACTTAAAAATAATTAAATAAAAAATATTACCTGCTACCTTACTATTAGACAACAAAAAGCTCCAAAGCACGCTTAAAAATATGTGGGGTTCTGTCTCCCTACTTTCATTTTTAATATGAGCTGTTAATTGGTTAATAAAAAGTACATAAATTGTTAGGAGTAGTACCTTCTACTAAAGAAAGCAAAAGCTGATATGACTAACACACCATAACAATTTTCTGCAAGTGGTAAGTCATTTTTTCCTATTTCCCTTCCCAATGGAACAAGAAAAATATACATTCTTCTGTAGTCTATTCACTGACACGCTGCTTATCTGATGATGCACTGCTTTGGGTCATTTTTCAGGAGCTGCTATTTAGATAGAAAGAAAGAAATAGTAATATGGGGAAAACATAACAAAACAACTTTTCAAGTGTACCTCTTAGGTACGATTCACTTTAAAATGAGCAGAAATAAATAATTCCAGCAATACAGAATCTTACTGCATAGAGGTTTTTTCCATTCTTGCAGATTGGAGGGTAACAAATAAAGAAAACCCTCTAAATTAGGGCTTTAAAAATCCAAGGCTACTATAAAGAAACAAGATTAACTTAATCCCCTAACAATCCAATTTATGACTAGTAAAGGGTTATGAAAAATTCCATCTAGATGTCAAATATAAGGAAACACAAAGTCTTTGGAGACACATAATGATAAACTGCAGATTGAGCAATAAGCTCAGTGAACAGAATGAACAGTTCAAGAGTTCAGAACATGTTCATTTGAAAGGTGTTCCGTTAAAGAGAAGGGCATGGTATAGACAAAGGCACAGAAAGGTCATCATTACAGTCATTTCATCTTCATTACAATGGTGCAGTCACAGCATTGGTGCACACACTTAAGTTCACACTTGCATGTCAATGCACTGCTTTGGAGATGAAACAAAAAGTGTTTGTAATAGATTAATGAATCCTGGGAGCTGTAGGCAGGTATAGAAGAACTTGTGCTTTATTAATTCAGTTCTGTAAAAATAAATAGGACATGAAACATCTGCGTTTTCTCATCATGTGAGATCAATTAAAAACTACAGTCTATCAAGAATGGTCCCATTCTCAAACAAAGCAGCATAAAGCATGTCGTGAACGGAGTGTTTCTACCCGTCAGACCGTAGCCCAGAACTCACTTTTTCAAGAGCGCTGTTCTCTCAAATGCAGGAGTCTGTAATGAGCAGAAGTAAGTAGATGTCTAAAAGGTTTCAATAACATAACGAACTCTAGCTTTTGAAATCAAGACTATCTACTCCTGTCGAAAATTCAGTGAAAAAATTGGCAGGTTAGATTCAATAAACCAAAATAGAGTTTTGGCCAGAACGCAGAGCAGATAACCCTGCTCTCGAAAACAGACAAGTAATAACCGATGCAGGAAGCCAAACTCTCGGGTTTATATCAGACCTCATTCAGCACCTAGCATTATGTCTGGGTAAAATCACTTCAGCAACAAGCAATAGATCTCCTGGTCTTCATAGGAGGTCTCCAAATCAAGCACTGACCCAATCAACTTTGTCTGTAAGTGACAGGCAACCACAACTGTAGGCGGTTACAGCTGCAGGTTGGGGACCAAGACATTAAAACTTGTTTGCGTTGGTATTTGCACAGTAGTTTTCATTAATAATTAACAGGAACTGGAAGCTCTGGCACTATCTTGTGTCTGATTTCTAATTCTCTACAACGCAAACAGATTGGATTCTTTTTTTTTCACAAGACCATCAAACTTCATATAAACCAGAATATTTTAAATTTTACATTTACCTATGTATTTTTAAATAAAGCAATTTACTATCCTCTTGCATCAATATATATGCACACTATAGACAGAAACATTTAGAAAAAAAATACTCTATCTCAGATAGAATCTCAATTTTAGACGACACTGGGGCAGGAAAGACACTCTGTACAATAATGATGTTAGAACTTGGTCCGCAGTAACACATAACGTACTTTTGCAGTTGCTGAATATTTTGAAATTAAACATGATTCTCATTGACCTTGTTATCAATTATAGATGATCTGCACTTCTCAAAACGCATGCCAAATTTGGTATGAAACAAATGCTCTTTAGACAATATTGAGAAGTAGGATCATTATGCCAGATTGACGTCCGAACTCTAACTCACAAATAGGTAGTTTGGTTGACTCTTGGATGCTCATGCAAATCCTAAAATTATACACTTCCAATGGAAGCTAGTAAAATTATATTTAAATTACCATTTATTTAATGTTATTTCCAATATGTAAGGATTTGGAAAAAAAAAAAAAAGTATTTATGAATTTTGCTGTAAAATGTCATTCTATGGAAAGGAAATAGAAGATTTAAAAACTATTACAAGAAAAGGAGAAAGTGTCTGCAATATACTCCATAAATATTACATGGAGCCCTAACAGTCATGGGTGATAGTCTGGTGTGTAGCCCCAAAGGACAGTGTAGATACAACTCAAAAAACACACCAATTAAGTAAAACTAATCAATTCTCCCTCATAACAATGAAAAGTATAATTCTTTTGCCATCTATTCTTCTTGTTAATTCTCCTTACAGTAATTGTGCCAAACATAATAGCTAAGATACAGTAAAATGAAAAAAAAATACAGGATTCTTTTTGAAAACAGCAGAAACATTAAACTCCTGAGTTATCTTGATTAGTTTTCTTCATCATGACCAGTTTACGGCTGCAAGAGATCACATTATTTTAAAATACATAAATAAACCCAAAACTAAATCTAGACTTATCTAGATTATGGCACACTAGGGAGAAAACAGAGGAGGTCATGAAACTGGAGACTGCTGTTTCTTCTCATAATGTAATTACACTTTTGGCTAATGAAATTACTGCAGTCTCAGAGTAAGGGCTTGCAAGTCAGAGCTCTCACATGCTTGGGAGAGATGGGGTAAAGAAATACTGTTTACTACTTATATCTGAGGGATGCACATCAATCCCCAAGATCCAAGCACAACGTATTCCGGTTTTGAACTCTAAGCAAGACTGAATTTGTGATCAAAGCCCTTTTCCAATTACTACAATAAAAGGAAAATTAGCTTAAGAGGGAGGAAAGCCTGGTAGAGAAAGAAAGAGTATACCATTCTGCATTGCCAGTACCCTGCAAATAGCTGCAAATAACCACAGTGACAAAAAGCAGCAAGAAAGCAAAGCCATATGAACATGGCTGAGCATTCAAGGCCTCTATTTGTGCCATTCAGGTATTCACAGCCCTACTCCAACCTGCACAAATGCTCTTACTCACAGTCAGGAGAGTGGTTCCGGTAGATATCTCTAAGCTTACAAAGGGCCACACAGTTCAGGATCTCAGCGGGAAAAAAAACGGAGGAAGTAGTACATTCTGGTCAGAATTACACACTCCTGTTGTTGATTCCTTTTTGAGATACTGTGCTAACATCCATCCTACTTATGGCCCTCCTTGGCAGTGGCTACTGCTTTCCACCACGCCAAGCGTGCCAGTTGCTTTTCCTTTTAAGCAAATTAAGAGTGGCAAGGTGAAGATTTTGACCTACGGCTGCTGGCCATTCAGGTGCAGCTGTATACTACAAAGTATGATTTACCCAGGGGAAATGAATTAAAAAAACAAGATTTCCCACTTGTATAAACCTGTCATCCTCTCATCTTCTATCAGCAGTTAGAGGAAGGGAAAATATATTACCTAGTTGTTGTTTGTTGCCACTGGAGGAACAGTTTCTAGTTCTCGGTAGCCAACAGCACACAGATGCTGTCTGTTGACAGCATCTGAACTAGGTAGTAGTGATACACATGGGCTAATTGAATGATTTCTGTCTTTGGCTAAATATTTAGGGGAAAAAAAACCCAAACTATTCTAAGAAAACATAAAGATTCAGGTGTCATCTTTTTAAACAACGTGAATTTAAGACATTAAAGAGATCAGCCTGGTTAATAGCCAGCAAAACATTCTGTTTGCGCTTCAAACGTAGCGTTAGGAGATTTGCTGATATCTGAGCTCACACAGGTATAGTCTGGAACATACATGACTCTTGACTTCCAAGCAGTGAAGTCACATGATGATTAACCTAATATGATTGTATTACATAAAACTTACATTCCACTAGAATATAGAACACATGGAAGAAAATTAAAACCAAACCCTTTCCTCTTTTTGCCCAAGTTCTTCTCCAAAGCTTTCGGTGGGAATGTTAAACCCAATGAGTTTACAGAAATTAGACCAACTTACAAGCAAGGAGGCCATTATCACCCATCACATTAAATGAACCCATTTCATTTTCAAATCTAGTTGCAAAATTAGTTCTTGTCTATTAAACAGTTCTTAAGAAATTAATGGCAGAAGGTTTTACTTTGACTGTCATAAAGATCACCAAAAACACTTGTGTTTAAGATGCTAATTACAGGGGCTGAATGCCAAAAAAATAATTCTGGTAAATTAAATCCCATGATTAATTCATAACGTCCATTTCAGCATTAATCCTAGCATTAAGATACAGAGTAGTCCCCATACACATACATACATATACACATCTCTCTCACTTTGGGGAATAAAGTAATAGTAATTCCTACATTTTTTTATAATGCTTCATAATTTATGTACGTTATTTAATTAATATAACGAGATAGTTAATCCATTATTTTGTATTTCTTGTTTGCAATCTCTATTAAAGACTGTAGATTTTAAAGACTCAAAACAAGTGACTTCTCATGCATTGTTTAGGGAGAAGTGTTCATGAAACCACGAGGACTAATGGATTTACTGTACTACTCTACTGTTTTGGAGACAACATAAATTCTCACCAGTTTATAATTTCAGCTTTAAAAGCAATACCTGGTTATAAATACCCAAAGGATTGCACCAAAAGTATATAAAGGCAGTAACATCACATACCTGGAAATTTCCTATACAGTTTCAAAAGCAAATAATTACTGGATGACAGAGATCTTAAATCACTACACCAACATCATGACTCTACTACCAGCATTCCCTACAATATCCTCTCCAGTAAGAGTACAAAGGCTTATATTCCTGTTGGGAGAAATGGGAAGAAACAGTGAATCTTAGATGTATATCTCTTTCAAGAGTCTTCACTTCGCTCACCTTGATATAACACAATTCCTCACAGGCACGGGTGTTTCTTCCTAAGCATATTGATCAACACAATTTTTATGACCAAATGATGTGACAGGACTTCCCAAATTTAGCTTTTCCATTCATGAAAAAGTGATCCAGGAAAATATAATAAAATGAAAGAAAACATTAAAAGAAGACTTCTCTCTCTGAGTCAGAAAACCAGACAGGTATGCCAAGGGATTTGTCAAGTGCGTTATTGACTGAAAAGACAACTGCTCATACCCCCTAACAGTTTCCTTCAGTTCATAATACATAACTCCAGAGCAGCTAATAAGCATTTAAAATGCTACTCCTAAATATTTGTTGATAGCATAATGACTGATGTTTTCAAGTAGCAACTGAAAAAGCCTTTAAAGAACTTCGTTAACAACTATCAGTTTTCACTGTCTACTGTATGTGGGTTTCATTGATTGTCTTTAGAATTTATTTAAAGTCAATGGAACCACTTCTGTGAAAATATATTCTGAACAGCAATTTGAATAAGATAAACTTTTACCACGTTTTTGACAACCTATTGCTAACAATGACATTATTACTACTCATTTTCTGCTGATACTGTACTGATTGTTCACTGCAGACACCACTTTCTGTTTTTTTTTTCCGTGTAGTATCTGAAGTGATATCTAAAGCTGTTCTTTTACAGCCTCTACATACCGCTTTTTCAAACTAGCAGGGCCATCTCATCTGCTCAATTACTTATTAGTGTTGCTAAAGAATACCATTTCCTCTTGTGGCTGATAAAATATTAATCAAAAACAGGAACAGAGTGATTTCCCAGTGTGGATGTCTTCTAATGGTAATACATGGAGTCTAGGAGAGATCTGGAGGTCATGTAATAGCTCTTGAAGGCAGGGAGGTGCTCAAAGATAGTAAAAACATTGTATACTGAGTAATGAGATTGTATTTAAAGAGCACTGGATAGCTTAATTATTGCTGTTCTGCAGAAAAAAAAATCAGAAGTGTGATTACAAGGATGCATGCAAAGATTTATTGGGGGTAATGGCACATAATAGAAAAAAAAAATCTTTCGTAAACATTTTTGGTCCTTGCTATTGCTCAGTATCCAATGCAGAGCCATAGAGAGGTGAACTTTCCAAATTATTGCAGTTTCATGTCCATGTATCAGTTTATCGTAGTAATAAACTAGTCAATAATTATCTGTTCATCTGCCAATTATTAAACATTCACCCCATCATGTCTTTAGGGATTTTTTCTCCTATTTTTTTTCATAGGATTTGAAAGAGGAGGGAGGAATCAGAATGAAGAACAGAGAGGCAACTGAGCATACACAGGAAGGTTGTGACAGCTTAAAAAAGAACCTAAATATCATGAAATATAATCCTATATCACCATGCTTCTTCTAAAGTTTTGATGCAAATATTCTTTACTGACTTGGAAAAAATAGTCATCCTAAATAACTTCTAAACAAATTATACTGCAAAATCTTGGTCTTTGGTGGTGGTAGAAGTGTCTCAACTTAGATCAACCAATAAACTTTTAACACAATAAAGCCACCAATGATATGAACCACTTCTAGAAACCATATCATCGAACAAATACTGTTCAGCTCTGTATGATGGCAGGAAAACCTACTCAGTAGCCATGTCAAATTCCATTAGACAATGGGCACTAATCAAGTCTGGTGGCAAGTGTGTGTTCTGGCTTCCCTAGGAGAACTGCCCACCCCCTTCCCCGGTCACAGTTTTGAAGAAGGAAGGAGGACAATGACATATACAAAAAAAAAAACAACTAAAACAAAGGGTATTTTTTACCTCTTATAAATATACAACTGATTAGTATCATCCTTTTGTATCACAGTACAGTGAATTCTAAAAGTGCTGTAACACTGGACAAAGTGAAATACGACTTGCATCTAAGCTCAAGAACAAATGGCATCTTTTAGCACTTGAGTTTTGTAATTCTTCGAACACAAGGAGGCATAAAACAGTCCTGTCAGCATTCAAATAAAGAATAAATAAAATATAACCGTTTTTCATCACAGTATATATACTAGCTCATTTACCGAGACTTTGTGCCTTCAAAAGCAGGAATATCACTATCTAAATGGTGAATACAGTGGACAAAGATTTAGAACAAGCAGGTAGGAACAATGGCTAAATCAAAAAAAAAAAAAAAATCAATTAAAACATCATATTTAATAGCACTATTAAGCATGCAGCACTTTTCAGCTATGAATCCAAAAACATTCTATAAAATATAAAAATGCAGTTGACTTGTTTTCCTACAAATCCACCTGTACAAAGTCACTCAGACAGGTCAAAGCCTGGGTCAGGAAGAGAATGAAGGTCTCTTGACATTTCTCCAATTGACAATCCATTTTTCTTCTGTTTGGCACGGCACACAAGATAATCCATGATTCAGAGAAAAGGCTAAGAACACATATGCAGGAAAAGCATCTAGGCAGGAGTAATAGCAAAGTTATTTTAAAAGAACAAAAGCTCCCTTTCACTAACATTTATTCTATGAAGGCAAATGTTTTGTATGGGAATTGTTTACTGTTCATTTGAATTAATTTTTTCTCCAAGAAAAACTAAAGAATAACCTTCTTCATTAAAATTTTCGTGTTGTCTCTGCGTGCTTTTGGCATCGATAACTCGGGATCCAGTTCTGTTACAAGCCTGACGTCTCCACTAAGGTTTCTGAGAATGTGCACTTAACATCAGCAAGACTTGAGTCTGCTCAGCATCCTGAAGCAATAGTCCTTAATGAGGAGAAGAGTGTGGGTGCTGAGCGGGTTTTGATAAGTAGTAATAGGATGAGCAAAAAGTAATATACCAACAGTTGATATATTACTTGACATGTCAATTGTTGGAGAGTTGCTGTATTGAATTTGTACCTACAGCAAACACAATACACAAGATTCTAATATACTGCAGTGTTTGCTACATATATTCCAAGTGATTGTATTGACTTTGTAAACAAAGATTATATGAAAAAATAAAGACTCCTGTACCATATAATATTTACCAAGAGAACAAATCTATCATAGCTGGAAATAAAAACACAATTTCACCAGTGTCAGGAAAGAAGGAAATAAATTGACCATTTGAAATGAGATCAGATACTTCAGTTTGGATCTCAGGCACCTAAGAGAGTCTCCTCCTAGGGCAGTAGTTGATTATTATTTTAGTTTTAAATATTGCAGGAAGGAGAAGAGGAAGAATGCAGTATAAAATACAGTGAACACTTATGGTATTTCAAAAATTGAAATGAAGTAATATGCTTAATTTAAACTACTGAGGTCTAATTTTCCTCTTACCAACTCTAGTTTACTTCCACAGGATTAGTACCAAGAGACCTCCAGCTAATACCAAAATCACTTTTTTTTTGACTTTGCAAAAGGTTGCATCATTTAGATATAGAGAAATACTGAGATGAGATTAATGTTTAAGTTATATTAAACAATATTTTATGCCACTGGAGTATTTGTCCCCACATTGGCACAAGAATAATGAGGTGAAAAGAAGGGACAGAAGAACCTGCTACAAAAACTAGAGAAGTGCTGTGCCAGTTCAGATGGAGATGACCTAGCCAGGAGGTCACAATAAGCCTTCACTTAATTCTGCCACGGGTGGAAGATCAACAGCCCTGAGGAGCTACTCCTATTTCTTCCTCTCACTTCTTTGCCACTGGTTGTCCCACTCATTTTCCTTTTCTTAACACTTCAGCTGACAGTGCCATTTTCAGGGAGTCAAGGAAAAACAAACCCCAAACTTAGGGCCACATCTTCATTGCAGTCACCGCTGTGTTCGCATCTATCTACAGATGGTGTACCAGAGAGCAAGGCAGCTCAGGCAGTTCAACATCACGGAGCTTCACATCGCCTGCCATACCCACCCAACTGGCTCATCCCAATCCTCCCGGAGGAGAACCTTCTGTAAGCACCCTGCTTTTCTGACTGCACTGTGGGCAGCACCTGAACTGAACTGCATCCTTAAGTGTTGGCTGGGCTGTTTTTGAAGAATAAAATACATGCAGGGACATTAAGTTAGTATTGGGACTTTAATAAGATGCAGAATTGTTGTGGTTGGGGTTTTTTTTAAAGAATTAGAACTACTTCTGAAATAACGTTAACAAAACTATGTTGTGTTCCTGAAACACAGAACACGTTTCAAATAAATAACCTTTTTCTTTATTTTGTGAACTTCGACCAGTGTTCAGATTTTGTGAAATACTTCCAAATAACCAGTTCTAATCATGAGATTGTTTCAAATAGCTACTAGAGCAGAAGATTACTGCTAACAACAGTCCTATATAAAAAAAAGTCTACGCTGGACTCACTATAAGACTCTAATGTGACAGCACAAAAGTATTTTAGATTTCCTTCAAGTACTTTATCTATAAATTAACCTATTTGAGGAAAAGAAATATTTTAAATAAAGATTACTTTACATGGGATTTCCTTCCTCCAACACTGTCAGTGACACAAATTTTATCTATTACTTTATCAGACTCTTTCTTTGTGCTGCTCAGCTTCATCTTGGTAATATCTATAGAATTCAGAAATCTTGAAGCTGTATGTTTAAGTTTGAAGCTAATAGTGTAAGTCTGCACTTTAGTGTGCCAAAATATTTGTAAGCAAGATATTATTCTGAAGTAAAATAGAGTGATGCTCCCTAAGCATTCTCCACACAATAAAATGTATATATATAAAAAAGAACATGTTAGAAGTAAGCAAACTGTCATAAGCAGAGCACTGTATTTAATATTCAGATCAAGGCATCTCTGTCTCATCCCAGCAAACCCTTTTGACAAAAGCCATCCAATGTCTGCCAGCAGTATTGAGTCCAGCTGAGGACAAATTTCAAGATGAACCTGAAATCAATTTGCCATCAAATTTTCATGCTTCTCCCAGACTATCTGTGGCATTTTAATTACAAGCACCCTAGGCAGGGGGTACTACAGATATTGACACTTAGCTCCTACAATAAACTTTATTGGCAACCTCTGTCTGAATGTAGTACTCAACTAGAATAACAAGAAATATATGAGGATATCTAAGCAATAAGGTGGCATAATCGCTTTGGAGTAGTTTTGTTCCAAATGGTGGACATCTCTACTAAAGAAACTTTTCTGGATGAAAATAAAGATCTGTTTGATGGATAATTCACTTTTGTAATGAATTTGTACAAGATCTCAAGTCCTTCAAGAAGATAAGCAACATTTAGTTTCTTACCCTTCCAATTTAATTTGGTGGTGTTCTTATCTAGCATTTATCAATTTCTGCAGTGGTCCCTGTTACCAATTGGGTTCAAATTAGATCAGTGACAAGCTACATAATCAGGGAACGTCTTTACACCTATTTTAACCTCTCCTCCTTAAGATTTCTATGCACAGTTTATAAGGCCTACATATCTTAGCAATTAAGGATCTAAACTAGACATGAACCAGGGCTTGCAAGTTCTGCAATATAAATTTGGAGCTTTTTTAGGAAAGATATTCAGAAGCTGTATGCATATGTGCAGTGTCTTATTGAGCACAGCGAGGGCAAGGTTGCTTGCAAGCCAATTTTCCTCACTATGAACCGTTTAGGAGAATGAAAGATTTATAAAAGAGCCACTTAGAGAGGTTGCCATGCCAATACAAAGGTGGTTTGCTCTACATGGTTAGGGGAGATGTAGAGAAAAGGAAAAGAAGACAAGCCTGTAGCTGCAGCAAGAGGGTAAATACAAAAAATACCTGGAAGAAAAAGAAGAAAAAGAAAACATTATCCCACGATGTGACACCCTAATACAAGCAGAGAGGAAGTGTGTAGCAAATGTAAAAGACTGTGACAGCTGAAAAAGGCTCAGTAATTAAGAACTGTAGGATGCTTTATTCAGATGTGGTTTGGTATTTCCTAAACTGCCAGGTAGGAGTTGTCAGCAGCAAACAAACTCATTTACCAGGGGATTATTGGTTATTCTGGAACCCCAACACAAAATGCACAAACCTGAAAAATGAAGATTTGATCCTGAAAATCATATAGGAGAAAAAAAGGCAGTATGAAGTGAACCTTCATTAGTATGCTTCTGCTAATAACATACTGGCATAAACTGGCCTAGGAACTTAAAACTAGACTAGGAATTCGACCATCCATCAGATATTTGTTGTGGATATCCTGCAGTTTCTGAAATGAAGCATTAGCTTGACCCACAAAGAATAAACAAAGATTCTCAAGATGATTTTTAAACACTCTTGGGATATACACCCCTTCAGTAACCAAACTAATAGATTTCAAATGTGAACATGGTTTGGGCAACATATTCTTTCAATCAGTTTAATTTTAGTATAAATATGCCAGAAATATGGAATCTAATGTCACACCGGGAATTTCCTGAAATGGGGCACTACTGCTTTTAAAGTTATCTGATTCAAGCTTTTAGACAGAGCTCCCCAAAGAGAGCGATGCATTCCCATTTGGAAGTGACTGCAGTTAGCAGCAGCCAAGAACAATATGTTGTTTAAGCCACTCCCTGAGGCATAAAAAGCTCAAACATCTTTAAAAATCGGTGCGTGACAGATAATTCACCCATACATCATTTTACACACCCATACATATTACATAACGAAACCAAGTTAATATTTGTGCTGTGCTTTGAAGATGTAAGGTGTGAATGCTTTTATTACTAATAAACTCTATTTTTCATAGATCGACACTGAAACTTTAATGAACCCCTGGATATTGAAATGCACGTTACAAATCATTTAGTGATCTCAGTCTTAACTTCAGACTTCTATATGAGGAAAGAAGGATTTGAGTTTACGCTCATTTTAGGGTGCCATGTTGAAAAACCTGTCTTGTTTGAGACAGTTTATTTCAGGTACTTCAGGCATACATTAAGCTGACATATAATGGGAATATACGTTCACGTTTTACACTGAATACTGACTGCATTGCTAATACACACCCTCGTGTACTGGGAAAATCTGGTGACTCAAGGAAAACCACTACCTAGCTGTGGGTCAGACTTCCCTGCTGAGTAGCCCGGTAGAAACCTTACCATTTTAGGCCCAAAATAAACTAAATGCAACTGAGCTGGAATAAATAGCTCCTCAGGATAAAGAAGGGAAATCGCGGGATTGCAAGTTCTACGAAATACTATACAGGTAAAAAATGCTGGGTTTATGTCTGAAAAAAATTAGGAAACACCACAAGAAACTTACAGGCAACACTTCTGCTCTTTCTGGCTTTCCTTTCACAAAATACTCAGTTTAATAAACTGTTCTGTTATAAAGCACATCGGCTATACAATTTGATAGAGTTAATAATGGAACAGCTTCAAATACTATGTTCTCTTCAGTTTTTGAGAATTTTACTCACCCAGTATCTTGCACGATGTGCTCATACATGTTTTGTACATTCAGTAAAGACTAAAATGAATTTTGCATGCAAGGCTATGCATTTTTATTGTCACCAAGAAAAGTTAATTACTGAATAAATTGCAAATTCAAAAATATAATGCATTAGGACAGAATCTATCCTCTTTGCCTGAAGAGCCTATTAAACTTCATCTCGTTAGCAGACTAAAAATCTTAATTAGCATTTTGTTTTGGACAAATCCTCGCCAAGCCTGCACGGTCTGTTGCAAATATAAAAGTAGAGAGACTCAGCAGATGAGGTTTTACATGTGAACACAGTATCATTTTTGAGTATTCCATAAAATCTGACAATATAATCTCTAACTTAAACCAGCAACTGTGAGCAGTTGTTCTGCTTGTCTGTATTGCATTCAGCTCTGAATTCCTTTTTGCTTATAAGTCAATGAGCTGTTGAAAACGTAATATACAGTTAAAATCTCGTAACTATGTGGTTAACTGTGCAAAATAAGTTTCTTCCAAAAAAAAAA
>VWZK01003438.1:130151-160892 GCA_013396935.1 Baryphthengus martii
TAAAGTGTTTTTGGTCTTTGCTTTGATATATGCACAAATTCCACCTCGTTTTGTCATAGATTTCCCAGTATAACTGTCACGGACTATATAGAAGACAAGATTGAAAACAATCCAACAATTAATCAAGTTTTAACATTTAACTTGATGAATTCCAAGTGAGTTTGTCTTTTTAGGTTTTGGTTTGTTTTGTTGTTTTTTTTTTCTTCAGTGAAAGAAGCAAACACAACACTTTGGGGAAGAGGTGTATTAGGAAGAGATGTACTTCATGATTTCACTTAGTATTTCCAAAGAACCATTACTTTCTAGATTTTGGGAGCCAGCTTTCTCAAATGATTATTACAGCACAAGAGGAGTTGTGCATTCACAGTCCCACGAAGAGTTAGTTCTGTTGAGACTAAAAAGCTATTTGTCACTAAACTACTCCTCTTGTTAACTTACTCCCTGATCAGCCCCCAACTTCTTGCGCAGTTTCTGCCCAGCTGGATCATGTACATTTCTTCAGATGTATTGAACTTCTGTAGACTTCTGGATCTGAGGCAATTTTAACAAAGATAACCTTCTAAGCAGTGAGTATTGTCACCTAAGTCCTTCTCTATCTATAATGTAAAGCAGAAATAACTATCTTACCTTTTTAACTGGGCACCCAGAACATATTAACAAGTCTACGTAAACAAACACACACGCACAACTGAAGCAATGCAGCGGAAGAAAAAGAGGTCCCAAAGAGAGTCATCTATAAATATCACCACATTTTAGAAAAACAGAGGGACAGCATTAGCCTGGCCAAAACAACTGCCAAATAGAAAAGGATGGAAAATGAAAATACTTTGTTAACACCATTTTTCTCTTGGTTTCGTCTACTTAAGTCAAGTAAATTCCCTCCTCCTAGTTCTCCAGGGACACACAGCATCTGAGAGAACAGTTAAGGGTCCTTTTAGCAGCTCCCCACCAAATAAATGGAGAAAGCATAGCAAGTAGAAATGATGTACAGTACAAGCGTTTCTTCAAGATGTCCACTGAACTACCGCAGAAACTCAAGACAATGTATTTTAGCTGAAAGTACAGAAAAAGTTTAGAAAGAACATTAAAAACCAGCATAACGCTCAAAGACAAAACGAGTAACTAAATACTCGTGCCACCCAGTGTGAACACAATGTGCAAAGCTGCTCATCAGCAAAGGAAAACTATCTCTGATCTCACAGACTGATTTGACTCCATTTGTCCCAGACTCGGTCAGATGAGCCCAGGACCTCATTTCAGAAAAGACAAACTGACAAGAGTGACAAAACGTCCTCCTACTTTGCTGAACACACAGTATTGAAAGGGGGCAGGAAAAAAGGCCATTGGGAGGCAAAAAATAATCCAGAAAAGACCCAGCAGAAGTACCTTTCATTCAAGTCCAATTGTGCGTTTCTCTTGTCGTGTGTAATTAGCGCCAGTACTGCAGACATGGCAACAGTCTGACCTGTGGAAGAAGATTTCCCTCTGACCAAGAAATAGGAATGGATTTGGTGCGGGAGAAGGTGAGGAAGATTGAGACTTGATTGATTTTTTTAATTCAAGGCAAGATTTGAAAAAAATTCAGATTTGACTTTCTACTTTTTGATAAAAACCATTTAAAAAAAAAATCAATTAAATAGCTGAATCTTTTTGCACTAGGTCCTTCAGTGAAAAAGCCTTCTTTTTTTCTTTGCTTTTTCTATTTTACATTTTTTAATGGGTTTCAAGGTAGAACAGGTAAAACTAATAAAAATGGTTGTGAGAAGGCAACTGCACCGTTCTCCAAGTCAATAGATCACCATAATTTTTTTAACCCTAAATCATTTTGGAATCCAAGAAAAGCACATAGAGGGACAGAAGCGTGAAACAAGAGACGGGTTACGCAAAACATCACAAACCGCCTCCCCCAAGGATTCTTTGATAGGGTCAAAAGCAACAGAAAGGCCAAAGAATGAACGGAAGCAGAGAGAGAAATTGAAGGTATTTCTGAAAACATTTTGCAGGTGTAAAAGCAGTGAAAGCTGATTTCAGTGCAGGTAATGTTGACCAGAGTTTAAGATCTCTTGAGAAGTAGCTGATTTGTGACCTTGGTAAAAAAAAAAAAAAAAGAGAGAGAGAGAGAGAAATTTAGTAAACTAACACATTTCTTTTCAAATTAGGGAGTTCAGCAGCATAGTTAAGACTTTAATCACCAGAAAGGCTGGTCTTGGGGGGTGGGAGCAGTTAATTTTAATTCATTCTTATCCCCAGGGTCCCTCTGTATGGGCAAATGAAAACTGTAATGACCCACTGCATAAATTAAATCTCTCAAAGACGAAACACAACAGAAGATTGATGCATAAAAAGAAAACTGATCATAAAATAGCAGGGTAACTACAAGGCCATAAGCAAGTCTTGGTACGAGATTTCAGACTTGGGGAGCTTAACATCTTGTTTTGAAGCTATTACTCAAGAAAAGACTTTTAAACCTGTGTATTAAAACTAATGAGCTAAGTAGGCCATGCATTAAAAAACTAAAATCTGGTGTCATTCTTGGAAGAGCGAAGACAAGCACGATCATTTTTTGCTCCCCTGAATGTTGAATTACAGTGATTAGATTCCCCTACAAGCTGCATTAATTTGTTATTTGCATGGAGACAGTGTAATAGGAAAACATTTTCCACATTAGTGCAACAGACAGCTTTTATGCCTGAGCTCTATAAAGAATAAATTTGCAATTTTCCAGAAAGAAATAAGGTAATGAATGACTGGAATTCCAGGGTGGGAATACTACTTCTCTGTACAGTAGCCATTTCAATTAAAGATACGAGATTTGAGACTATCCCATTTTCACTGCTATATCCTAAGGGCATTGGTTTGCTTCAGCCATGTGGTCAGATGTTTTCAAATCATGTAAGAAAAAGTTAAATTTTAATAATCAGTAAAGACAGTGAGGTCCCAAAAGAAGACTAAGTAAAAACAGATTGACATACAGAAATATGTTAAATTAGGCGTAAATGACTCATGATTCATATTCCATATTCTTAAATATGTTCAGACCCAAACTGTGGGTATAATATTTTCTTGTTGTAATCTGTCAGTACTTTTGCCATTTTATTTAGGAAGACCATTAATAAGGACTCTCTTTACCTGCTGCAAAAAATTCACTGTATTTCACACAATCGAGAAAGGGATAGAGGTAGCTAAAAGCCAAAATGAAGGATAATGGCTCAGAGCCTAATATAATATTTTATCAACTTGAGCAAAGGCTGAATTTCACATATTTTTTTCCATCTTGCAAGCAAATAAATAGGCAGGTGCCTGTTGTTTCCTGCTACCAGGAAAACTGCTAATATGTTTACATTAAGTTCTTTAGAGTTAACTGCTGCTATGGCAGGTTATTAAATCTAAAATCTATAATCAGGTTTTTTTCCTCAGATTTTCTTAGATGGCAGCCAGCACTCTGTTTACTCCAATTTGCTTTGTGGATACTTCTGTTTTTTTCAATTAATTTTTATAACTTTAACATAAAATAGTGCTTAAAAAGACAACAGTGTAGGATAATGATTCAATATTGAGATACAAAGAGCTTTCGGGAAACACAAATGTCTTACATCTTTAAATTATTTTAAATGAAGACAATCACATCATCCTGCTGCAGGACTTTCTCTATTTTTTAATAAATATCAGTGGGCTATAGGTAGTCTTTTAAATGGTTTAGTTCAGATGCTTATTCTGAATGCAGAATTACATAGTAAATGCAAAATGGTGATTAAAAAAAACCCAAACTTGAAAAGGTTACTGAACATTGAGATAAAGCAAAATAGAAATAGCTTCTAGAAAACTAATATTTGTATCCCTATAGTGTTAATTATGCCCTGGATTTTAAGGAGATTTTAAATTGCCTCTTTCAACAGATGTTCTCTTAAAAGAATGGCTTATTTGGGAAATGATAGGTCTTTGTCAAAGCTTACCCAGTGGAATACAAAAATTAGTACCAAATAACTATAGCCCCAAGTATTACAAACTCTTTATTCTCAACAACAATATGCCACCCCTCTTAGCAGCTATAGCTTGCTAATTATATGCAAAATACCTTGAGCAGCTATAAGGAAACAGCTAGTTCAACTCCACTAGTTAAGTTGATATGCTTCCCTCTTCAGAGCCAGCAGTAGTGAAATCAGGCATACATATCAAACGTGGTTTGATGATAGAAAAAAACAAACCACAAAAAACACTAAAACTCATCTAACCGTCAAAAAATTCGCTGAAATTTGCCCTCAGGCTGCCTCCTCCCTTCCTTCATCTTCCAAACAAGAGGACAATTTATAAAAAAGTGATCAAAGATCAATATACTTCTGATAGCTCTGGATATTTATTTCATAAAAATAAAGCATCAGAAGAAAAAAAATAATTAAAACTCAGATTTTTTTAAGGCAATGCTATAATTTGGTGGTTTTAGACAATAATAGAAAATGTCCTTGAAAGTAGACTTCAGACAAGCAGATGTGAATATTCTCAATAAAATCCTGATTCCTAGAGTCAGACTTGGGAATTAGAAATTTACTATTCTAGCATAATTCAAATTTAATCAAAACAATAAGAATCACGGAAATTAATTTTTACAATTCATTTGTCACATTGTAGATTAAACCCCGAATTATTCTACCAGATAAATTTTAACAGTCTTTTCTAGTTTCCATATAAAGTAACTCACCTAGAATTAATTCAAGTTGCTATTCCTATGGAGTGCAACTCTGTGCATTTAGTCTGTCACCAGTTTCCTGTTAAAACTATGTACTAAGAAAGCTAACATCACAGGAGGAGAAAAGACCTCCACAAATAGCCTAAGAATTCTCTGCATCATAATTACAAGTGTAAGCAGTAGAATGGGAAACCAAAAAGGCCTTTTATTAAAACGCACACTTTTTGGCAAAATTATTTTGTAAAATAATTGAGATATTAAAGGAACTGCAGATTCAAAAGGATAAATATCTGGTGGTATCCTCCCATGTCAGTAGCAGAACTCTGTTGACCTTCGAAGGTTCAGTATTTATGCCCACGCTTATCCTGATGTGTTTGTGGGTTATTTTAACGAACTAAATCAATGGGATTTGTCTGCTGCTTTTTAGTAACACCGGTCGCTTCCTATTTGGCATTCATCCTTAGAACATAATAGGTTCGGTACTGCCTTTTTAACAGAATCACAGAATTATTGAGGCTGGAATAGACCTCTGAGATCATCAAGTCCAGCCTATGACCTAACACCACATCAACTAGACCATGGCACTAAGTGCCATGTCCAGTCTTTCCTTAAACATCTCCAGGGACGGCGACTCCACCACTTCCCCAGGCAGTCCATTCCAGTGTTTAATCCCCCTTTCCGTGAGGAAGTGCTTCCCAATATCCAACCTAAACCTCCCCTGGTGCAGCTTCAGGCTGTGCCCTCTCGTCCTGTCACTAGTCGCCTGGGAGAAGTGCCCGACCCCCACCTGACTACAACCTCCCTTCAGGGAGTTGTAGAGAGTGAGAAGGTCCCCCCGAGTCTCCTCTTCTCCAGGTTGAACAACCTCAGCTCCCTCAGCCTCTAACTGAGGAATTCATTTTCAAATTCATGGTTGCTTGGTGGTCTTAATTTTCTCAGAGTTTTCAAAGATGATAGATTAATAGGTGGTACTTTGCAACGATGTAGGCAGATCTTTAATGGAGCTCATTAGTTTATATTAGTGAATAGCATAGAGATATGTGGAAGCTGTTCGCAGAGGACAACACTTCTACTGTTAAATAATAATAATTAAAAAGAAGAATTAATAAAAAATTAAAATCCTCACTTCTATGATTAAATAAACACCAATTAGGTCAATTCCTGTGAAGAAGAAACAAAGTACGTTAATTATTCAGTATAAACATTAAAGAAAATTTCAACATGTATTTTGGTGCTACAGTAGGTTTTTTGCTAGAGAATTCAGCTCTCCTTAGTACCAGCAAAAGGGAATCTTTTGAAATTTACCAAGCGTACTTTGTACATCTGTTTATCGTCTAGGACGCTTAGTAGTATAACAGGCTGCTGCTCAACCCAGCAGAGAATTCTGTGGGATCTCCTATCCTAATAAGCCTTGAGCTAGGAATAGATTATGAAAAAAATAATAATCACAGCATTAAATGCAAGTCAAGCTTGGCACTCAACCAAAAAAACCCTGGACATTTATATTAACGTGGCACACATAAAAGGATTTCATTTTACACAAAACATTTTTTTATTTAACTTTATTGGACTTCTCTCCAGCACCTGCTTAGGTTTCCAGGTAACCATGAAGTTTAATAAACCTGTACAATGATAATTAAACACTGTAAATAATTTATCTGCTTAATCTTCCTAACTGGCCTTTTATTCCTTTGTAGAGAAGTGATCCTTGCTGACATTCTGAATAAGGTTGGCAAAATAAGTGCAGTGAGGAGTGGTAGCATAAAGTGGATTTGCTCTCAATAATGTATGAAGCCACATGCTGGGTAGAGGAATCCTCACAAAAGCGGTACCACAGCAATCTGTTCCTTTCATCTGCAGCCAGCATTTAAAGTGAAGGTGCTGCTCCGAATCAAAAGCACAATCATTCATTTGTGAGCAGATGTCCTTCACACGGCAGGCAGCACTTTTTCAAAACAGAGCTGAACAAATGCACTGCTGTGAGACAAGTTTCCCTACCCATTAAAGGAAGAACACAGTATATATTAATTTAGCAGGTTGTTGAATGTTTTAAAGTAGAATTTATGAAGCAGAAAAAGCATGTGGTGAAACAAAACGGCTTTCAAACTAAAACACGAAAAAGCTCCTCTAGTTATTCGTTTGCAAAATGCAAGAGTCCAAGGCTCACGACAAGAGTTTAGGCAGGAAAGAAGCTGAAATGTGAGGTGTGTGATTCTCCACACTACACTCAGATTATTAACTAAAAGAGGCCATTAATTTGATAATATGTGTGTGATGGTAACATTGCACATGTACATATTCTGTATTCACATTTGTTCATAGAATTTAGGATTAAATCCAAGTTAAAACTGTCCAAAGCTGTCGGGACTCTGCACCATTTAGCAAAGTAAATCTGAAATCCGCTAAGAAAGTGAATTCTGACACTTTCAGTTGAATAGATGCATCTAGTTCCCTCTGCATGCACTAACCTTCTTTTGGAGAGTATTTCTTTTTCTAATAAAAACTTTTGGATGTGGTCCATGAACACTGTGGTAGACAGAAAGATTCACACTGACTCCTATATGAGCCAGACGAGGATCTTTGTTATGAAAATTACGGTGGTTGCTCTTTCAATTTTCAGAGCACATTCCTATTATACACATTAAAATATATATTATAAAATATCATGCAAATCTTTTACTTCTTAGTTGTATTAATTTGAAACTCCAAATTTAACCACCGCAACTACCCGCTGGTTACAGCAGTTGTATGTGCTGTGTGTATCTTGAGAACAACACAGACCTTTCAAAAGCAAGATGCTATCAAAAGAAGGCGGGCAAGTGAAACTCTTCTGTAATGCCTAAGAGGAAGCAGCAGCCACATCTTTTTACATGTATAGCTTTATAAATATCTATTGGCTAGGTAGTTCCTCTGGCTCCTTTGCACGGTCATCTTCTAAGAAGCAGAAGCAAGCTACGAGAGCGGCACCAGAATTTGAGCCACGCTCCATCCAGTCACTCAGTCCCACCTACAGTTGCAGACAGGCTGCGTAACCCCCTCTCACCCACCACCCATGGCCTACACCCTTCCTGCACGTTTTGCTCGGCTCGCTCCCTACCTGCTCACACACCAAAACCTTAGGAATTATCTGCCTTTGCCAACAAAAGCCGCATCTCTTCTTTCCTGCTTTCCCATCTCCCATAACAGGGCTTATAAGCACATCAATATTTACAATTACTTTATCCACATTAAATAAGCACGCTGAGTTTTGCTGCCCACACAGAAAAAGGTTGATTCCTTCTTGCAGAAACATACTATTACTAGCAGTATAATTATTATAAGGCTTACTGCAATTTAAACCTGGATCTCTGTTTATATATGCATGATTATTATACCAGGAGACATTTGTGGAGAGCGCACAGATAAAAATGCAGCTAATAACTCTTACTGTAATGATTAATCAATTTATGAATATATTATTTAAACTAATAGTTCAGGTAGGGTATCTTAAACAAGTTACAGAGTACATCGACCAATTCAAATACCAGCTACTAGATCAATAAGAAACTCTAAGTAACTCTAGGGAATAGGTACACTTGCATAAGAAACTGTGAATTTTTAAAATCCCTCTATTGGGAAAACAACTTCATCAAAAATAATTGCTTTAGGCCATTATCTTTGGATTTTGGCAAACCGTATGGTAAATTAGAAATTGCAATAAGAATTTTACACTGTAAAACAAACTAATTTTACATATAGATTTTTTTGTTATTTTTTTTTAAACTAGTCAAAGGAAAAACGATACTTGAAACTTCAGTTTAGTTTTTCAGTTCATTAGTATCTAAAATACAACCTGTTTTATATAACACGAGACCAAACCATCAGGACTATGTCCTGGACTCACTATAAGTTAAATATATTTATTTATAAACTTAAAATATTTTTCTACAATTTACAAAAGACAAAAGAAAAGAATATTAAACCAAGTATTTTTAAGGCAAATATTTTAAAAAAAAACAACAAAAAAAACCCAAAAAAACCCAACTCAAAAAAACTGAAAAAAACCAAACAAACCAGCAAACCAAGGGAAAAATTAAACAAACAGCAAATCAAAAGGAAAACCTTATTTTCTCATAACTCAGAAATTGTTAATCCCGGTACAAAAGTTTGTCTAATACATAATAACAAACAGACATTTATCTAAATGTCACCAAAAAAGAAGTTCCTTATATGAATCTTCTAAGTATTAATATACCTACTGAAAAGTCAACTTCGGCCAGCGAATGGCACCGATAGTACCACAGGCCCCTAGGCAAACCTGGCAATTTAGCTTGTTGGCAACCACTGGGAACTGGTCTCTGGACTTGACTTAGTACTTTTTAAAATCTGAAAGTGTAACTTTAATCTTTCAAAGTAGGATTTTTAATTAAAGGTGCCAAGTGCAAACTCACTACGTAAGCCACTGCCCTCCACTCAGCCTGATGCTAAAGGTGCTTTATCTCCGCTTCAAGTGATACTGCGTTTTAAAAATTAATTAGTAGCTTGCAAGAACAGCCACACATTATTGAGTAAGTAACAGCATTTAAGTGAAACAGATGAAATATTGGTAAGCAATGCAGACCACAGTATAAGTATGTGAAGGGGGTCATAGGCTAATCCCTATTGATTTTCCAAGTATGCGTACAGCACCGCTGGGAAAGGCCAGTTCTGTTGGCAATCAGCTAGCACAAATACATTATAAATCTTACTGTCCACCTTCACTGATCACTGTCACTTACTTCCTCCACTAAAGACCATGAGGAAACTACAACAAATCCACTGACAAACAGCCAGAAAAGCATTTCAAAAGCTTTTTCCTAAAGCGTAATTTCGGAGCGCTTACGATGTAAGTAAGGTTAAAATAGAAAGAAGTTTCAAGGAGCAATATGGTATTTGTAATAACTCTTCAGAGAAATAATCCACAAGAAAACTGCTGGATGACATAGAGGAAGAACACAAATAATGATGAACAATCTGTCTGCATTAATCTTACAAAATAACGTAAGTTGGAGTAAGTGCATTGCATTGGCTACATGTTTGCCTCTTGATGGAGGGAACCAAAACATAGATTTCCCAAAGCTGAGGACAATGTCGAGAAAGCACAAGCACCTTGCTCTCTAGAACTATGTACGAAAATCACCTTTTAGTGCAAAATTCACAGCATTGCCGAAGAAATAAGGAGGTCTGCTGGAGCTGCAATTGCACGCCCTTGCAGCTGAACGGATCACTCCAGTTACCCTTATTTAGCCGAGTCCTCTACACTCATGAGTAAACTGATAGCAACTTAGCTTCATGCTCACTTATTAGTAAGGCTCCAGGTCAGCATAGCTTTTCTGAGCAACTTCTATACTGCTGCAAGAGGATGAATTCACTTCCTCCCCTAGTTCTGCCCACCTTCTCTTTTTCCTCCAAGAAATAATGCTAGAAAAATCAAGTTTATTCAGGAACACTGTGTGTTATTTTAGAAAGGCCAGTAAAAAAAGGGTTTTCTAGAAAGAGTGAGATCAGGAAGACTTTCTGGGAAAATTCTGTGCCACAGGAGCCCCTTTGCTGTCCGTTTGTGTTTTCTTTTAAGCAAGCACTACTCCAGTTATGGTATTTTTTTAAGAACCACTCAGCTGCCCCTGTCAAGAAGGATACTCCTGGGCAATTTCAGCCCCCGGTACAAGCCCAAGAATGCTCCGTCACAGGTGAGGCACACAGGATGTTACACATTCAAACTCAAAGATTCAAAGCCATGAATCTACTTCCAAAAGACACAAAAGAAAACACAACGCATTCCCTTGATCCACAATATATGTTCTTCAACTCCTTTCTTTGCTGTCCTATGATGAAACTTCTTGTATAGGGAAGGTAATAGTACTGCAAAACAGCCAGAGAAGCCTTCGGGTCTTCATCTGATGCAAAAATGCAGACTGAGTTTCTTCTCTGACATGAGTAGAAACAATTTGTCCCAGTAATAACGTGTCTTACTTATGTGGTTGGTTTTTTTCTATATATTTGGTATGATTCATTAGAAATACCTATGCAATATCACAAATCGCACAGGTTCGGGAAATGTAGAGTTTTAGGGTTTTTTTCTTTTATTGTTTTGCTTTGTGGTTAAGAAATGTTGCTGAATACTGTACAATGTCACATGCTGAATGACAGAAAGATGATCCATGAGTCCAGACTGGTCCCAGCAGTACCAAAGTGCTCCAGTGGCCATAAGGTAACATCTATATAGAGCACATAAAAAGTTCAAGTCAATCAATCAACTGACTTAGCAAGGCAAACAAGGGCAGTGTTGTCAAATGCACAAATAAGGTACTGAGAAAAAAAAAAAAAGAGTAAAATATAACTTATTTCATGTAATTGTTAGCGGATATATGAAATGAGACTGACAGACTGATCTTGAAACAACTAATTAGTGCTTATGTAAAAGCAACATCGGAGCCTTAAAGCAAACACATAATACATTTAAGTAGCTAATACAGTTAAATACAATTTGGCTTGGTTCGGATCATGGAGACAGCGATACTTAAATTGGTTCTGTATTAATAAAACAAAGTGCAAAAATCAAGTTGCACTAATTATTCTATAGCTACAATATTCTAAAGCAAATCCTTTCATGGTAGAACGATGTTTTGCTACAATTGACAATTCCAACCTAATATATCACATAATATATCACAGGTAATACAACATGCAATTCATCATTTCCTTAAACATAACAGATTTAGCAGTTCTCTTTGCTGAAAGTGGAAAAACCCACTAGCTTCCCCTCGAAACCTGGAGCACTCCTGAATATAACTCCTACGGTATTGGCTTCCGCTGGGAACTCAGCTTACATTCACTTTCAGTACAGCACGTGTTTGTAGAAAGCAGCATATAAAATGAGCTCAAAATTTCCATTTGAAAATATCATTTAATGGAATTTTAAGCTGTCTAAGAAGACGGATACACTATGTTTGTTT
Source organism: Baryphthengus martii (assembly GCA_013396935.1). Lineage (NCBI taxonomy): Eukaryota > Metazoa > Chordata > Aves > Coraciiformes > Momotidae > Baryphthengus > Baryphthengus martii. The sequence continues at coordinate 141,810 of VWZK01003438.1, forward strand.
TTCACATTAATGATCTATATAAAAAAAATGGAATAGACCATAAATACAGTATTTTTTTTGCAACAGCCTTTACTAAAAATGCTACTATTTGTGTTTATCGTTTATATCCTCATACGCAACCTCAAAATTGATTACGCTTTAAACCATACATAACTTGTTGTGTTTTTCATTTTAAGTCGTATTGCAAATATTTTTATATCTCTGTTAATATATTCCACACTTTGTATTCTTATTGATTATGAGTATTTCTTTAGGAGATTTTATTGCTTTTCAAATAAAAAATGTTAGGTATTTGAAAAAAAAATCAAAAATGGTATTGCAACTTATACACTTTGCTTTCTCATGATAATTTAACATAAAAATTGTTAGCATGAATATTTGCAGACTACTGTTTTTCATATTGCAAAATCAAGAAATAAAATGGGAACAGCTATTAATACAAGGTACTGCATAGGTTCCAGATTTCTGTTTTCTGAAATCCCTGTTTAAGCCGTTGGGCTGAATCCATAATCATTCTGAACACTTAAAAAAATTAATATACCAAAGGAGTGTCCATATAAAACATCATGGTTTTATATCAGGTATACATCATCTTTCCTAATTACTACTGCAGTTGCAGACTTAAATACAATTTATATTTAGGATACGATTTTGCTATTAATTATCAAATTGAAAAAAATAAAATCTTGCATTATAAATTCTCTCTTGGAAATTAATGTTATTCTTTTTTTTTTCCATAATCCTATCACACAAGCAATAAGTGCATTGCAGCATGAACACTTTAATTTTTCCAGTTAGTTTTGAGCAAGCCCAGAGGTGAGGTTTAATAAGGATCAATGGCACTTTATCTGGGACAGGGCCACTTCACAGCATGCAAATTACACAGTAACACTTAAAAAAAAGAAATAGATTTAATTAAAAAAAAAAGTAGAACCACAGGCTCTGGAAATTCAATTAAAGGATTTATGCAAAGGTTTGCTAGGTTTTTATATGCAGTTACTGCTTATATAATGAGCTTTTCATATTAAAAATCAATAGGTAATCTAGAGTAGAAGATCATCCCCTTAAATACATTTTTGAAATCAATTTGAAAAATAGTCCATCAACTGCTGTGACTACTCTTGCTGCTTCGATTAGACTAAGAGCAATATTTAGATTGCAAGACGTGCTATGGAATATCTATGCTCGGATTTTGCTTTCAAGTGTTCTTATACTCCTAAGTGCCCAAGCTAATCATACAGTAATTCAAGACTGTGTACAATGGGCAAATAATTAATTTAATTACTAGCAAGGGCATAAAAGCCCTGAAATATGTGAAAAACCTAGGCATCTAACAGCACGATCTGACAATATTTTGAACATATGCAAAAACCTACATCTATGAATGCCTCTGCTACCTTTCTTCTCAGCCTACTAGCCACTTAGCACACTGAGATAAATATTTCTGTTTATAACTTATTAAAGTCACCAGCTCAGGAAGCAATTAGCCTAACACTTGTCTGAAGCGCAACTTTCACACATCATGAATTTAAAGACGGATCAGGTTTTGTGTCCTTCAGGTTTAATCTAATTTGCCAAGATGCTGTGGTGATATAAGATCATTATATTAAAGTCCAAACATCCTAGTTAATATTCAGCACTTATCACAAATTCACATCTCGTGCAAGCAAGCACACCTTCGAAATGAACGGAGATGGACCCATTGCATCAGCACTTCATTTGCATCTGTCTAACCAATTGCACAGAGTTTGTAAATATTCTGAGGTGAACATTATAAAGCGGTCACTCAACTGTCCTTTTTGCTCAACAAAAAAACCAAAGCAGTGAGAGATACCAAATCCGAAGAATCCAAGGGATTCACTCCCACTACAGGCTGCTGCTGTTCTTATTGCAGCGTGACAGTCTCCACACAACAGAGGATAAACACAAGACTCTTTCCTTGCACAAGCAGACTTTTCCCATCCATTCACAGGTCTTTCCACTTCACTCCTTAATTAAGCACCAGGTTGTTGAACATGTATTTTAGCCACTGAGAAATTCTTGGACTAAAATATTCTGTTACATGCCTGCACGTAATGCGTAGGCACAGTGCTTTGGTGGGTTTGGATGCTCATGAAATGTAGATTCCAAATAATAGATTCTAAATAATAAAACACAGAGTGAAAACCAGCACTCACTTGTTATATTATCTCACACGTTCATGTGACTGGGAAAAGAAATCTTTATCTCTGTGGTTGCTTATACATTCATATATGTATTCATCTATATGTTTTGTTATCTTAGTTTAATACTTTAGCAGAAACACAATTCCTTTATAAAAGGTTTGAAAAATGGTTCTGGCACATAGCTTCTATACAAGAAACAAAGCAAAATGACAACCATGAGAGCCAGGGATTAGACAAAATTTTCTCTATCTGTAACATGCTCCGCCAAGCAAAGCATTTCAGCTATCAAATATCCTCAGAGGCAAATACATTATATGAAAGTTTCAGAGTAAGAAGAAAAATAAATAGCAGCTGAAAAGTAACTAATAGTTTTCAGTTAAAATTATTATATTTCACAACAAACCTACACTGTTCGGGATGTGAAGTTACCAATAGCTTGCCTGTTAAAAGTTTATACTGTTTAAATCTGCCTCACCAAAAATAGCCAAAATTTTTGCTTCAGTACTTCACTCTTTGCAGCATCCATCACAGCATCCATCACTGCAAAATACCATGGAGCTGAAGTACAGACGGCAAGAAGCAATACCCTTGCTCTCACTTTTCTATTGAGACACTTAAATATCTTCATAAGCATTCTCTGAAGCACATTTCTTTATTGGATTTCAATTGTTTCTTAAAAGAAAAATCTCAAAGGAATCAAAGAAAAAATGTTTGCTTACCCGCATTTCAAAAGAAATGTGGATACAGACTAATGCTTTTTCGATAGGTTTGAAACAAAGATGTTAATGAACAGTAGCTTTATTTTAATCTTTCTTCCTACTCACAGAATTTCTCGTGCGCACCATATTTTTCTACACTCTTGCATTTTAAACACAGTGTAAGTACATGAGGGGATCAAAGAGCTTCAGATGAATCTGAAGAGTTATAGCAAGGGTAACGAGGGTCCTTAGTTTCTAATGACAGAAGCATATGCTCTCAACTTTCTAAACTGCATCCAACTGAGCCATTTATCAAGGCCTGAAACTTTTTCATTATTTAAAGCACTACGACAGCTTTCCACTTGATGCCTTGGAAGTACACAATAATAGAGACTCTATAGTCATTAATTATAATATCAGCTGGTTGATGAAGTTACTGTACTTGCTGCTTGGTGATTTCATTTTTAATTGCAGCAGGTGGTGTGGAAATGAAGTGATGTACTGACAGACACGGTCACCTCAATAGTATTTTGGTTTTTATGTATAGATAAATGCAACTTGGTTTTTTGAAAATTCCTTCTGTTTTATATCCCACTACATACAGTAGCTGCCAGGAAAAATGTGCACACAGAACACACTGAAAATTCGATGCTTAGAAATGAACTAAAGAAGACATATTGTCGCCATTTTATTTCCTTTCAAAATATTTAAGATACCAGGCTTTCTCCCCATGTAAAGATTCATGGTTTCCAAACACAGCTGTTATAAACAAGTCATAGCTACATATAATAGACAAGATTTTTTCTTCTTTTTTTTTTTTGTCTTCCTAACGTATTTGAATAAATAGCCACTTTTCAAACCTACAAATCTTAAAATAGAGGTGTAGTTAAACAAAATTAAGCTTCAACTGTATTACATTCTAAGACCATTCTAAACATAAGGGTGTGATATTCTAAATGGTGTGTTTGTTGTTTTGTTTTCTCCTGTTTCAGAATTAGTCTTACATGCTCCACTGCTCTAGTAATTTACTAACCCATATATCCACATAGTTTTTTTAAGCATATTGAAAGCAAAAATGGATTAAGACAACAATTGTGTGTACTGATTTATCCTTTGGTTGTCTTCAGACTGCTGCTGTATATGCTTTTGAGTAGTCTATATTGTTCTGATACTGCCTGCTCTTAAAAGTGTATTTTCCTCCTCTGTAAAGTTTTCATTTTATTAATCTCTAATTTAACAGATTAGATAACTATTACAGGAGATTTTGCTGCCATAGGTTTTTCCATGAGATTGATAGGTAATAAAAACTGGTGTTTCCTAATGGCCACAGACATCCGTCTTCTACATAAATCAGCAAACTCCCTTAAGAATCCCTTGCATCCAAGTCATAGATCAATTGTACTCAAGCCTCATTACAACACACACTCTCTCTGTTCTCTGAAATAAGGCTGTGCTACCTTAGCTCAAAACTACATTAAATGTAATTAATACAACTGTGATGTAAACGGACACGGCATTAAAATGTACATCCCCAGGGAGAACAGGCTGTGAAAGCAGCTACGTGCACTGTCACGCATGGCACACATGACTAGGGAGAATTTTAGCACACTGCCATACATTGGATTTAACGTAGTTGCACCATCAAATTGCAAAGCTGAAGAAGCAGGAGCCGGCAGGCGGCTTCGCCTCCTCAGCAGCACACTCCTATGGCACTGCAGCAGCGGAAAGAAGTAGTTTGCAAATCCTCCCAAATGTGATGTTAATATCCATCTTCAAGAAGAGCTACACAAACATCATTAGAGGTCTAAAAATTAAACAGAAAGGACATTTGCTTTAAGAAGTGGATGTAGGGAAAAGTCTGAGGTGATGTGAATTGTTTGGCTGTAAATTAGGAAAAGGTAGGTGGCTTCTAACAATTTAGCCCTTTATTTGTGTACAACAGTTTTGTCATTCGGAAGAAAATGCTGTAGAAAGAGGGAATCAACTGAGCAAAAAGGAGTGCGTGGAAGTGTTACAAGGTGTCCAAATTAGGCAAACAAAAATAAAGCTGCTCTCCTACAGACATGTCTTCAGTGTTCCCTTGATGACAGCACTGTTGATTTCAGGAGTTTGTTTAAAAAGCCAGCAGACCAATACTGTCAGCTTTCATCAGTACATTGTTCCATGTTCCACTCAGACAGAAAGTAACTTCAGAGTCTGAGCATAGCCCAACTATGAACAGGACTTCATCAGCATAATTTGGGTCTTGCTTCAGACCCAAAAGAAAGCTACACTGTCTGAACTCTCTGTGAATTCCTGACCCTTCTCCTCTGAAGAGGTCCTCTCAGGTGCCTTGTTGCTACATAGAGTCGGTAACCAGGAGTCAGATCTCGTAACAAGATTGCTCAAGTGAGTTTGGAGAAGAGTGTACAGGCAGCAGTATTTCTTTTTCAAATAGTTCTCAGTCAAACACTGAATGTTAAACATAGTATTTTATCTATTGCACTGGTTTCCAGAACGGGCTTTGGTGATTGCTGGAAAACAAATCATAGAATCGGGGCTTATAATCAGAGATATTATATCCACAAAGAAGTCTGAGAATCATTGCTATGAAGTATTTATTATCTGACATACAAACCCATTATGTAATTCTTGAAATGTTCTGCTTTTGTTGATCTCAACTTCTTAGGAAGATGTTTCACATCCTCCTTTTAATTCACTTTTTACATTACTCCTGTAGTAGTCTTTCTGTGTGTAGAAGGCAGGGAACCAGGTTTGGGTTTGTTAAGAATATAACTGAAGCATTCAAATATGCAAACAAACCCTTGAGCCAAACTGCTCTCATGCATGTCAAGATTCGTAGCACTGAAAAGGGAACAAAGTTTGGCACCTTTTGCCAAGCACAGAAGTAGGTTATCTGATTTCAGGGGATTAAGCTCTCTGTATCCTGGGCACCCACTGTTTTCTAGTGCACGTAGATTCAAATCTGTAAAATGCAGAGCAACCACATTTCTCACACTTATTTCCTAATACAACACAAAGGCAAAAATAATTAAAATTAAAAGCTTGGGACTGGGCCACATTTATTCTTTCATCATTTTGCTTCATATTTCCTTTCTCTCTCCTTGTACTTTTGGCTTCTCTCTGGTTTTGTGGAATCCTAGCCTCTTACATGCTTGTAGTGCAAATGTAAAATGCAACCCAAAAAAAAAAATCAGCCATATGCATAATAAACATGAAAATTTTAATACTCTCCACATTAACTACTTAATCTAATAAGTAGGATTACACATTATATCAATTTACCAGCTAATTTATTATTTTCTTTCTCCTGGCTGACTTTTCTCTTGTCTTCTGTAAAAGAACTTAGATGTTTCTACAAGGGTACCAGAAGTAACTCTGTTTTACATTTGCAAAGGCTGCACAGCCTCACTTGCTGTTGTGCACCGCACAGATGTAAGAATTATTAACAACGAGCTGAGACCCACGATGTCATACGATCCAAACGCAAATCCTCAAGGACATTTATTTCCTCCATTTCAGTAGGTAATTGAGCCTTTAAACCACCCACAAAGATTACACTTGTAAAAACAGTTAACCATTTGTGCCATAAAAATATTTATACTAAAAAAAAAAAAGTTGCATCTATGAATATGAAAACTAGTAAGATAGTCTACAAAATGAATCTGAATTGCTAAATCCAAAATCTCACCCACACTAAAACAAAGAAAATGAAAATTACAAACCAAACCATAAATGAGCAACATTAGCATCAGTCTCAAAATTAATATAAACGGTGGCCTCTTAATTCATCCAGCATTAGACATCCTTTTCAGTGTCTTATTTTTCGCACTGGACATAAAATTCCTAACATATGTATCAGAATTGAAAGACAGTAAAAACAAATCTAGCCTAGAGTATCTTTGTTGCTCGGTCCCAAGTCGTGAATGAAAGCAAGAGGAAACAAGTGTAGCCTTGGTTTTCCTTTTGAAGATAGACAACCTTCTTTAAAGCTGAAGCAAGGTTAGGCAGTTACAGAAAACAAGAAATACACATTTCCCATGAAAAAATCACCTCTGCAAACTCAGCTATCACACTAAAAGGAGTTGTTGAGTTTTTTAAATATATAAAAAGGTCTTGCCAACAACTCCTGCAGACTGCAAGTCAGCCTGCTTTGATCCTCAGTTGCCCAATATTTGTACACGCTGCCCTGGCAGCAATGCAGAGAATGGGAAGGATTTTACGTTGTCATAAACTTACCGCCACATCTATTTTCTACCACTTCCAGAGTAACAAACAATTGATGCCTACTATAAACCTACGTCAGAAATTGCTAAAACTAAGATTATATTATACCATCATTACAGAAAAGTGAGGAGCCAACCAAAAATAAGCATGTATCTCAGTCAATACTGGCAAGAAATTAACCAAAAGAAGGCAATTAACTCATCTATATTATACAATATGTTTCTACTGTCAGTAATCATTTAGCTTGCCATACATACAGCTTCTGAGAAAAGGTGGAATGCACTTCTTGAACAAGGAAAATTCCCTTCCCCTTTAAAAGTAACATGAACTGAGTCTCACAGAATCATACGCAAACGAACTGTTGGGAGGGGGAAGATCAAGGTAGTCCTATTCCTCAAGTGCATTTTTAAACCTCAAAATATTGGGGAAAGTACACTGCACCCTCCTGAGAAATCTGTGCCAAGGACCTCATCTTAATTATTCAGCAGAGATTTCCTAATGTATCAATTTACCTCCATACATTTAGGAACTTTATTGTCATTATTAACACAGGTATTAACACAATCCAAAGACATCAAGTCATCAGGGATTGGTGAGAAAAGCATTGACATTTGGGAACAGAATGAGAGCAGAAAGTCTCTAAATTAACATTCCCGACAATGCAAAAAGTGTATGCTTTATTTTAGAATTAATGCAACTTGAATATGCTTTTGGGTTTTGTGGTTTTTTTTGTTTGTTTCCTAAAATAGTAGTTATACACACGACAACATCCTGATTAACTGATTAACAAATATGGATAGAGAACTCACACTACTGTGCTTCTCTGGAAAACTAAGAGTTTCAGTTTAGCAATGTCTGCTTTGAGCTTTTATCAGCACTAATTTCAATGAAAAAAATGGTCGTAAAATTCAGAACAGAGGGAAAACAGACCTTAATTAAGCAAAGTGTTATCTCTTTCTATTATAATGAAAGCAAAGTTACAGTTATATTTTTACCAAGATTTTTCCCCACTTAATGAAGACATTATCCGTGAGTTTTCAAAGTCACTTTACAAAAGAGCATTCAAGAGACATTAAAGTCAGCTTAAACTAAAAAGTCTTTTTGAAGTCAATAAACAATAAAAAGAACAATGAAAAGACAGCCTTTGATCTCTCCTTACTCTAAAGTCTTTAATTTCTGTTTTAATCTACTAGATGCATTAAGTCTTGTTTTCAAATATTTTTCATCTGCAAAGCACAGTAAGCTTGCCTTGATTTTTTTATTCATATATATTCTTATTGTATTAATGTACACTTCTCATTACCAAGGATGGGTGTCATCTGAAAATTCTCCCACCAAAATAAACAGAAAGAAGTCTAAAAATTATCTTTCATTCTGTTCTCTTCTAATTTTTTTTTAAAAAAAGAAAGAAAAAAATGTAACAGGAAAAAGAAAATAGCATCTTCAGCTTTGAAATTTGTGCAAAGATCAAAGACTATAATGCACATAGATTTTTCAAAGGATAAATTATTAACAACACAGGCGAACACATACTGGTCAATAACATGGTCAAAGAACGCTAAGTTAAGAGCATCTCTCTATAGCTTACAGTTAACCTGACTTTATTCTTTGCAAGAAATTCCAAGTTATTCACTAGATTTTCAATGTAGCTTTTAAAAACCCTTTTTAGCAAAGCTTTGAATTGTGACAAGCTCTTAACTAGGTTCAGCAGCTCGCTGTTTTAAGATTTCTTAATTTCTATTTATCCTTTCCTCAGCAGCACGGGCCACGGATGTAAACAGGGAAATACAAAATGCAATCAACCAAAGTGTGTAGAAACTCTAAAAGCAGAGGTAGCCATCAGTTCCCACTGTGCCACCGGTTTCTTCCCAGTATCTAGTCTAACTCTAGCTAGAAGGGGTAAAAATTATCTCCATACCTGTTCACCCTTGATGCACATATAAGCCTGCTGAATTTCTTCTGTATCAATAAGCGCATCCTTCTGGTATTGGCATACCTTTGGGAATACGGAAACATTCTCCATATCCTCCCTTTCAGACTCAGATTAGTGTAGCAATTTGATGATTCACTCCTGACATGTGCTGGAGGATTTCAAAATGAGAGAAAACGTAACATGACCAGCACCGAGGCCCAGCAGACCCAGTAAACATGTCGTACGGCCATTTTTCTACAACACTTGACTTGTGCTTGCAAAGATACCTTTCAGGATGCGAGGGACAGAGAAAAGCCCTATCGGCCAGAGAAGCAACATTCCCCTTCCTCTGCAATGCACAGTTACCTAGAAACCTGACAACAAATTAAGTCTGTTACTGCCTTAGTTTCTCTTAGATCAGCTGTTAAACATGTGGTGTTCGTAGGATTAAAGGTGAATCTTGGGCCTTTACTGGCCTAGATTAAAATGCTACTGCTTTTTTTGGCATACAATTATCCATTCTGACTTCAGAATATTTCTTTCATATTTCTGTCAAATGAAAGCATTCTCCACCTCCATTTGTTGCTGAAGTTGTCAACTTTTATTGAGGATTTTTTTAAAGGAATGGTTGTAGAAGTATTTATTTCAGGGACCACTGAATATCTGAAAAATGTGAGATCTTAGTCATTCATGTTTAGAGTGGGATATGAATGGGTACACCAAACCATTGGGCTCTGAATATTGCTGATACGAGAATTTTATTATTTTTCATAAATATATTTCATTTTGATTCAAATAAAACTAAAATCTATGGGACCGATCTTCTTTAAGAAAGACAATAACCATGTAGAAATTTAAGCAATGTCTTTTTCTTATATCAAGTTAAGCAAAAAGACTAAAATTTTCACTTTGCTCATGGCAGATATACTTAATAAAAAGAATCAGACTGAGAGCACTTTACTACGTTCAGACTAGCCTTTTATTGATTTGGATGTGCTACGAACCACATTATCTAATCTACATTAAGCCATTTACCAAGTGCAATGATCTATGGGCTAAAAGGCTTAGATTTTTAGTTCCATTGTAGACTTTTTGATGAAATGGTAGATCAGCAGAGAATAATACTATAATAAGATTGTGAGGGACACAAGTGTCAATATTAGGAAATTAGAAAGTTTGGCTTACTGTTTTAAATCCTCTTGCTGTGCATTTAAAAGCCCAATATCTCTTTTTCTAGACTAATTGCGGCCGTATATTTAACAGAGGTCTCAGATGACATCCTACGGGGTATCAAGTTCACAGGGATTCAAGGGCTCATCCAACTGAAAATATTTTTATTTTGCAAAACCAAAATCATCCATCTGAGCACATGACAACTATTTGGTGATGCACATGCTTTAATTATATGAGGACGCAAGTTATCATGGTACTGTCTTCTTGCTGTTGCTGCTTGACATGATCCAAATTTCATCTGTTGCACAGAATATTTTAGTAGTTTACCTTAAAATTGATTTGATGCATTTTGGACCAGAAACTTTTCTTTACCTATATGCACAGAGCTTGGAACATAAGGCTAAGATCCCAATTAGGTTTGTGACTTATACGTGAACAAATTTGAACTAATGCTCCCGTGATCTTCTCTCTGATTGCCTCCCCTCTAATTGTCAGCTTTGAACACTTTGCCATATGGGAATTCTTCAGCTGCCACCAGGAAATACCACAGAAATCTCAAGATGATTCATTTACTACTGTTCTATGTCTAGGAAAGAGCCACATATATGAGATCTGCTACCTTATTTTTCAGTATTGTTTTTTGATTGAAATAGGTAACACTGAACTTCCTGGTACCGCATGTATCGTAAATTCCTTCACAAATTATCAAGCAATTCATCCTGAAAATGGTTACTTTTGGCCAATTTGGACTCTGAGGTTTATGAAAAACATAACAATGTAAAACAGATTTGCAACACCATAGGCATCATCAGAATAACATCTCATGTTAGCAATGACAAAGAGAACAAAAATTCAGTGGCCTTCAGTAGACAGAAATAAAATCCACTATTTAGTGTTAATTAGGTGCAACCCAAAGCATATTTATAAGCTTGTTTTGTCTATAGTTCTACAGCAAACGTTACTGCACCATTTCTGAGTAGGATTGACAGGTTACATGCCAAAGTAAATGTACTGAAGACATTAATGTCACTTTAAAGCAACTCAAGTTTTGATGTTCTTCTATTTCTGTTGTACTGCAACTGTTAGGATGCTTTGCCTCATTTTCTGAAAACGAAAAAAAAAACCACCAAAAAGTGCAACTAGTTCAGGCTACTATGCAACTTTTACAACAAATGCCACTAACTATAATATAAGCCAGTTTGTATTAAGATGTTATTGCACCTTTCCAGTTCTAATAGCCAATTATGACTCTATTAGTCCTACTTGGCAGTTCATCTGCTCCTGCTTCAGCTAAGGGGGACTTGGAGACGGACCTCTGATCTTCGTGTTTCCGCTTCAGTGAGTGCTCAGCACAGCAGCTGTCATCTTGAGACATTGAGGAGGTAAGGCATTGCCTTTTCTAAGATAACTACACCTGACCTTACAACAATTTGCTAAGGAAATACCTGCCTAATGGCAGTGTGAGTGCAGTTTCTTTTACACTCACAACGGTACTGCAAATTAGAGACAACAGGATAAATCTATGACCAGCTCACTAGACACTTCATTAAATCACTGTTCCCTTGCCTTGTAGAGCACTAATAGAATCACAGCCCTCGTTAGCTACTGAATAAAAGATCAATCACATTCTTTGAGAGCTCTTGCTACAAGCTTCCAGAGGAAACAAGGAAAAAAAAAAAGACATATTTAGGATCATCAGTAAGATTCTGAATGGCCTCACTGCAAGTTGGTTAAATTACCTTTTCCACAACTGACTCCGACTGTAATACTCTGAGGAACTTGTTAAGTCTGCTTTCAAAAGCTGCTATCTAATATATGACTACCAGGCCCTGGTCAAAAGTTCATAATGTGCATATGTAAAAAGGTACTAAATTGCCTGAGGGCTAAAACCAGAGGAGTTTAATTGCAGCAAAATGCTGAAAATGGTCTGTTGAGGGTCTTTCTATTGGGATACTGCTGGCACTAGCTGATTGAAGTACAGCACATAAAAGCCTTACAACAATATTTCCTTAAATGCAGCTGAAACTGCTAGCACTTGCTAGTGCCTATATGGTGTGCCAAGAGGAAAAAAAGAAAAAAAGAACCTTCCCTAAAACAAACAAAGATTTAAGGATTGATATAATTCATAATTCAAAAGTGTGTGGATAAAAGGAAGAATTAAACAACAGTGAGTATCTGTCAGTATAAGTCATGTTACAGGCTCCACATGTTGTCATGGTGAGAAATGTAAATACATATGTAAAGATATTTAATTGGCATCCCTTATGATTTGCAGCAATGAAAGCTAGAAAACAGCTTCCATCAATCTATTTATGACCACACTTGGAAATTTTAGAAACAGTCATCGATGAAACTGAAGATTCCTATACTTAGCCTGAAATCCAAAGACCTGTTTGTAGTAATTTGAGAATCATTGCTCTAATTATTTACATGAAAAAGGGGGGGAAAAAAAGGAAACAGAGGAAAAAAGAAACTACTTTTCCCTGCAACTATTAGAAATACACTTTTTTCTATTGATAAAGAAAAACCCAACAATGTAAACATCTAGGAAAACTGGTCATCATCTGAAAATTACAAAGAAATAGCATATTTTTCCACTTAATTCTATTACATTTGATTATCTCAAATAAAAGTATTCTTGTAGATAAACAGAAACTGTGAACATTTTGACTCTTCACACAGTAAGCACAAGTAGAACCTTTTTCCTTCTGTGTAGGCATTATGTCTGAGAATTCAGATTTTGAGCATAAAGCGTCATCTGAAAAACGAAGAAGTGATCACCTTCAAATTTAGCCCGTTTTGTAGAAGACTCTGTGATCTACTCCTTAATACATTTTTTTTTTAATTACCTTGGCCAAAACACAGAATTATAAACATTTAAAATAGCTATGGTGAGACTTTTCTGTTAATTTTTTTTTTATTTTTTATTTTTATTCTTACCTTTTGAAAACCACATTCACATAGAATATTATCTGACATGCTAAAGATACTAATCTAAAATTTTAAGTTAAATTTCATTGCTTCTCTGCAGTTTTTCTTTAGCTCAAGCAGGGCTTGATGTGGGAGTTAAGGCATGTACTGTGCAGGAAATGACATTAGGTCAATGTAACAGTCCCTTCATAGAGATCGCAGTAGGAATTTTTCACACCCAGTTATTTTTCCCAGTCATGTGGCTGCTGGGGGCTCTGCTACAAACTGCAATAATGAATGAATCCAAGTTAAAGCCTTCCTGAAGAAGAGAATACAACCCTGCTCTGAGGCTGAGGTCCGAGAAGGTATAGAAAAAATACCAGGTGATTGGAGAAAAGCCATCAGTGTTCAGCACCATCTGTAAGATTTTGAAAGGCAAATGTTCACCTATGTATGGATGAACTGTTACCACTACTTTCTAGATTTACAAGGCAAAGATGTTATCTACAGCATGTCTTTTGTTCATCTACAGCATGCATTGTCTTTGGGCATGTCATGATTGAGAAAATTATCTACAGCTTTGCATAAAGGTTTTAGTTTAAATGCTTATAAATGGTTTCAAAATACCTTGTGTAATGTTTTGAAAGACAGCAAGAAAAGAGCTAGGCAATTTTTTTTATTTGTACTTGAATGAATATAATACAGTAGATAAAACAGTCTTTAGCCAAACATTACTGAGTAAAGTGGGAAGTGAGGACACCACTGATGGCACCGACTTTGCCATTTTCTGTTGGTATCTGCTAACAGAGAGCAAAATAAGAGTCTTGGACAGAGACCATAGACAAGGCAACAGGAACATAGTCAAAAGCATGAGAATCAGCAAAGAGTTCAAATCCGTTCAAGAGACCTCCACTTTCAGCCTTGGGAAGTCCACATACCAGTATTCTGCAGTAGCTTTACAGACTGTCTCCACGGGAAGATTACATCACCTCTGCCTTCTGATATGACAGTTATCAACCCAGTCTCATTTTACAATGTAAAGAAGTACCCGGGCCACTAGAAAGTCTCAAAAATAAATTCATCTTAGTGGATAACAAAGAAACCTGGCAATTTATCTCACCTCAACGGATCAATTCAGAGAAGTTTGAAAAAGCATGGTTATAACACTGACAGCATTTACTATAACAAATAAACTCTGTGGAAACGACAAATGAAGAATATGGAACAAGGTTTCATTTGTTTACTCTTGACATTCAGTGCTGACACTTACGCAGTTAGCAAGTCATTCAAATGAGTTTAAAATATACGCTTGGGAAGAATTCACAAAAGTCTCCCAAACCAGAGAGGGACAACAGACTCCAAATATTTCAGTAGACAATGTTCAAAGCAAATAGACCGACTTCATTCCAGGCCTCTAAGTCTCTATTTCAGGTCTGGACAACCCTTTCCAGCTTCTGAGCATTACAATATAATTAATTAATGACCGTATCTGTCAGCAGAAGGGAACAGGGAACGGAAGCAGCAAGTTTTTTTCTGATGATGACAGCGAACAGAAATGACCACATAATTTGGCCCAGCCACATTTCATTATCAATTATAAACATTATTAGCAATTAGATTGTATTTACAGTAATCTTTGTTGTGGACAGTGACAAAGTTTTCTGATGAGTCTTCTGTCTCTTCCTAACAGCAGAAAAAGCTCTGAGCTGTGTGTTCAGCTTTGCAGGCCTTGAGTACACATGAAGAGTATTTGATCTTCCAAGACAAGCAATGGTCTGGATTGCATTCTAAAGAGCATGAATGGCCTTAGTTGAAAGCCACTGAAAATGCCATGGTATTGTCTATTGAGTAAGAATACGTGTAATACAATAATGATAAATTTCAGCTCATCACCAATTGTGAGGTCGAATATTGTTTCAATAAAAAGACATTTTATATGAAAACATTGCCTTTAGAAAGCTAAAGCCAAAAGGAGAGAGAAAATATATCACAAGCAGAACTGCCTGCTTTGTTGATACTTTCTGCTAAATTCTTTTAAAAGTTGTAAATTCACATACATGTCTCATCAAAGGAATGGAAGAATTGAACCCGTAATTTTTCCTCTGAAACACAAAGTCATTGCTTTTGGTGCAAAAGCTGAGAGAGAAGATCACTTTCTGCACACTAGTTCAGCAAATGGAATCAGTGTAGCTCTAAGGCCATTAATCTCAGGGTAATACCTTGTTTCTCGTTAACTCATTTCCAATTTACTCTTGATATCCTAATACGAAATCAAAATACACGTTTCCAAAAAACACCCTTTATTTTATTGTCATTAAGTATGCAGAAAATAATGGTAAGTTTTTCTATTTATGCCATCAGATTACTAGAAGAATTGTAACATGTGTGCCTAGTCCACAAGAGGATGCCCAACCACGCCGAGACCCTGCCTACCTAATCGAGCTCGCTGATATTCAGGGCCTTTGCAAAGGGGAACAGCAATAGAGAAATTCCTTTCATAGACAGGCACAACAAGCAGTCTCTTCAGTACTGGGGCAGGGAGCACCAGGACACCCAGTACCCCTTTGCAGATCATGCCTCTGCTCTGTAATTAACACCATTAGATCAATCGCGCTATTTGGGATGGGATGAACTATTCAACACGAGTAGACAATCAGATTCTAAATGATACTGTTATAAAGTCATTATCATAAAAAATTGCCAAGATGGTTGTTTCATTTGAAGTGCTAAATTAGTTTTATTGTACCGGTAGTATTCATCATAATGTAAGTTTGACATTTCAGGACAACATTTTAATAGTAATGCTGTTCAGTGGAAAGAAATAGTGTTTCCAATTTTCTAGCAAAATGGAAAAATCCTAATTACATTCATTAATAGATTACAGTGATGGACAAGGTAACCCTAAGAAAAAAATCCAACATTCTAGACTGTTGAATTTAAGCGAAAACTTTAATCCTAGTATTTCAAAGAAATACTTATGCTCTAGTCTGTAAACTTGAAATGTTCTTCGATGCTTTTTGCACGATGGTGGATACGGCATTCAAACAGAAATCAGGAACAATGTGCCAGTTCACCACAAGCATCTTCAAATCTGTTCCTTTTAGATAAAGTCTGGTACTCACCACTTGAGTAAATACTTCCATAACTAGTTAGGAGTCATCTATTAGAAACAAAAGAAACTAGCAAGAGAGTGATGAAGCATTAAAAATAAGCTCACAGATTAAACTCCTACATCTGAATTAATAGTGATATCCATCTTAAATGCATTAAAGTAGAAAGGACCACCCAGGGAAGCAGCACATGTATGAGAACTGCATTTTTGGAAATGTCAGCTCTTAAGACAGTACTGCTATAAGGGATGAAAATCCACAGCAGCAGCAAAGCAGTCCTGCATATTTGGGACAAGCAGATCTTGTTTTTCAAGACAAATAATTCTCTCTATATGTCAAAACTGCCTTTACTTTTCGATAAGATGCATCATCCAACACTGCTATCTTCCTCTCCTTTCAATGTGATCCTTTTCCAATTAATAAAATTCCTCAAATACCTTCTATAGATTTAATTTTTTTTGGCATGCACAGAAAACTGTGCTATATCCATAGTGATATTTAATAACTGCAAAAATATGTCACTAAAATAATGGATGGAATTTGATCAGGATGTTTATATTTACTGTCATCCTCCTTGCTAAAAAAGGATTGATGTTACTACTTTAACAACTTCCTAGAAACAGCAAAATAAAGAAATTGGAAAATCCAAATGACTCGAGTATTATAAGTCTCAAAGGAAACTTTAAAAGCTAAGTAAATTCAGAAATTCTCTGATTACAAATCCTCATACAGATTATTGCAAAACTAATAACTACTGCATTTTTACACTGAACTAAGCACAATAAATCCAGTATTCTGTCCACTTTCCCCCTGCAGAGAATGAATACATTCTGCCACCTTGTCACAAGAAAATCATAAAAACTCGGGCCGCATAACATGCAACAAAACATGGAACAATTTTAATATTTCAAATGGTAAATGGATTGAAGTAAGTTCTTTTTTTTTTTTGCCAAATCTGCTTCCCTCTATTCTTAAATGTAATTCTTGAATCATATAAACATTTTTAAAAACTCTTCAAGACATTACTTAGAATTAACATACAATGATTAACATACAATCACACGTTGGTGCTTTTTGCCTTTTTTGAGAAAAGTGAGAAGCCACAGACCTAAGGACTAAGTAGGTTAAGAAAAGGAAGAGGAGAGACAGAAGGGCACAGCATCTCACACTGATACTGGCAGCAAATCCTACGTAAAACTCATGACAAATTTTGGTATCACTCATTATTTTGGAACATATGTTTCCTTTTTCTTCCCTTTCTTTAGAAACACATACACTCTTAACTAGAAAGAAGGCACAGGAATAGTAAAAATTTGAGGACTACAGTAGAAAGTAGTTCAGGCTTTTAATAGTACCTAGCTCTAGCTCTTTCAATAACTCTCAGAGAGTGATATGCAATGGAAGTTACTGAACGACAAAATACTACTGGATATCCAGTGGAAAAACTAAACACACTCCCGAACAGTCACACCAGCCACAGGCCTATTTCCCTCCACATGGGAATACAGCCAGTGCTCCAAGCGGGGCAAGGAACATCCTGTAGTTTGAGTCCTGCCTTTAGAAATAAGAAAATGACCACACTCATATCCGTAACATCAAAAAAAAAAAAAACAAAACCAAACCAGCAAACTCAATCCAGTAAGTTCCGTAATATTTTCCTCTGGAGGAAAAAAAAAAGACACCTATACATATAGTAAACTTTGGAATAAAGAACTGACAAGAACTACAAACACTGTTAGTATCACAGCAGGGTTCCTCCCAAAAGCCTGGAAATATGACTTTTCTATGCATACACATACATTTTCAATAGCTTTCCTGGAAAGAAATTTTTAGGAATGTTAATTCAGTTACTGTAGTTATCATGTCCAGGGAATGCCAACATGATGATGAATGACATGTCACATCCCCAAAAAACCAAACAGATGAATCACTTTTTCAGGAAAACAGACTCTTCTTGTGTTCACCTATCCAGGAATATTAGATATATTCCAAACCTAAGCGTATTGTTCATTTATATATAGATAGGTACATACATACACATATATATGTAAAAATACTAAGAATACTGAAAAAACATTATGTAGTACTTTGCATTTGATATACTGTATTATTTTTGGACCTTGGAAATATACTTTTTTAATGACTTTGGTCTAAAAGAAGGGACTTTCTAGCTCAGATTACTTGGACACTCTTACTGTTTACTCTTCCATCTTTTTTGTAAAGTCAGAAGAGATTTCCCTGAGAACTTCAAATAAATAAGATATCCAGCTGCACAAACACTATACATTCTGTTAGATTACTTTGGCTTCCTAAGGAATATTTGACTTTCTCTGAATGTAAATGATTAAAGAGACTACATCATATGAAACTGATTGGTGAACTGTTTAAAGTGGTATGGCACCTCTTCAAAGATGACAGAGAGAGAAAAGAAAAGACTATGTTATGATAAAGCATCTCAGATATCCAAAGAGTTCTGAGGAAACGTTAATGTAACTAAGCACAGCGTCGCCCAATTAAGAAATAGTATTTAAATGATAGTTCCATAAAATAGGATCTACACTGCATTCTTTTTTAAACAATTTGGTATTTAATCTCTTCTAAATACAGCCAATAAAAGCTTGGGGTTTCCTGAACATCTGTCAATTCATAAATAGCAACTTCAAAAAAAATGTAAGGAAAGATAAACCATGTTGCAGAATCCACAAAATTTGCATTGCTCTGTGAGTTATGCTAACAAAACGACATGAGCTAACAACGGTCCATTATGGAATTTCATTATTTTTACCATTTACCGGTTTAAATTTGCATATAGGATTTAAACTTCTAGAAGTCAAAGAAACGAAACCTAAACTGTCCAAAAACATGGCTTTTGCTGAACTTTAGATGTG